>JAJHJA010000013.1:0-167228 GCA_021202915.1 Heliconius himera | reverse complement strand
TGTGTATGGGATATTAGGATGATATTAAGATTTTAAAAATTGTGTCATACTTTTGCACATATAATAATGTAAAAGAAAAGTAAGAGAGGGGATTAAAGAAAAGATAAGCGACGTAATATACGTTATATTGCATAATCATGTTCTTAGTTTAAAATTATATGAATTATTTTTAAATTGTATTTTATTTATTACTAGGGTGTTTCTTCTTAATTTAAAATTAAAATAAGTGTAAATACGTCATTTTTGCACCAAACGATCGGTACTGACGGTGAATATTGCAAAGTATGACAAGCTAAACTGTTGACTGCGTTTTCTTTAATGACTTGAAATTATTGAAATATGTACAGAAATGTATAGGAAAAATCTTAAGAAGTGGTTTTGCTATTAATAATTAGAAATGGGTTTCTTATGTAATACACTTTTTTGTCGATTGCACCATCAATTCTGGCTTTTCATTTTCTAATTTTACATATAATTATTATTAGAAAAATAATATTATAATAATAATAATAAATTTAATAATTAATATTACATTAAGTTAATACTGATTTCAATAAATTTTAAAATCAAATACACGTACCTACTTATTTCATAACACAATATGAAAATGACAATCAAAATCCAATGTTAATATTGTTTACAAGTGTTAATCACTTGCTGTACAAATATTTCTATACACACATACATATTATTAAATAATTATAAATTATTAAATTATATAAAATTGGGGACAGGGGCACAAAGTGTGTAAACGCGACTGGTTGTGGGTTCGATTCCCACTCGAGGGAATGAAATATGCATTTAAATATGTATATTTTCATTTCTTCGCTCTGGTGTCGAGGCAACACGCAATGCCTCCAGAATTTGGCAGAAAATGTGAAACGGAGTGTCCTAACACTAGGTTCCCTTTACCTACCCTGCCTCATGCGGGATACAGCGTAAAGATTATTTATTTTTTTATTATATATAATGATGTATATGTTTCAATCAAGAACGGAATAAAACTGACGATATTCTGTTGAGCTTTTAAAGACTGCAGTTATATAAAATTTCTTAAGATAATTTTGTTTGTGTAGGAAGGAATGGAATAGGATTCCGTACTAAAAGGGTAAGACCCTATTAATAAAATACCGCTGTCCTTCCATCTATCTGTCTATTCATCTGTCACCAGTCAGTATCTCATGAACCGTATTAATAAATCAGTTATAATTTTCACAAATTATGCATTTCTGTTGCCGCTATAACAAAAACTAAAAAAACAGAGTAAAATAATTTATTAAGGGGGTCCTCATACAACAAAAGTGATTTTTTTCTGCCGTTTTTATATAACGAACCCTTTGCGCGCGTGTACGACACGCAATTGGCCGATTTTATTAGCGTAGAGTGGTTCTTAATAATTGTAAGCAACATTAAAGATTATGAGTGCAAGAATATTTTATTTTAATTAAATAAAGCTTAACTAAGAATAATCTCTTTTCTTTTATTATATTTTATAGTAAGTATGACATAAAAATATTTCTTAATTGAGGAGCGTTCTTGATGCTTTATCCTTAGTGGCATTCTCTCTGGCTATACCACTAGAAATGATGCATGAAACAAAAAAAGTATAAATTGGCTAATAAAATAAAAAAACTTGTATGACCTCCCATTCAAAAATTCAATTTTAATGGAATTTGTTGGCAAGATCTAAATAATAAATTTCTTGTTGAATTTGTACGATTCGAATATTTCAATAGGAATAGTACTCTGGTTTGCAAATATTGTAAACTATAGCTACCTAAAGACATAAAATTTAAAACAAGAAATTAGTTTAGACTATTGTTCGCTTATTTTCGTGCATTTTATATTTAATATTGAAATTTTTGTGTATATTTTTTTATATGAATCCAATCCGAAAAACAATACATCTATTGTTCAATATTTTTTAAGTGAATAAAATATATAAGTATTTTGTTTATTGGTTGTGAATAACAAGAATAAATTATTATTAGCACAGTAGTTTCTTATTGAAAAAAAATGTGACTAAATCACTATTATTTAATTATTAGAATAAAAAGAAATGTCCCAAACTTAAGGTATCCTTAATCCATCAAAGGCGAACTCAATGCAAAATTCAATAGCTGGAATGCAATTGAATTTTGCATCAATATTACCACATTTGCTAATTTCATTCAAAGTTTTGTATGAAACATCTAAACCTTGTCTTTGTGTTGAGTAACTACAATAATCTGCACTTGAGTAACCTAAGCTTGCTAAGCTACGGACAGTTGAGTCTTATTGTATAGTAGCATTTCATAAGAGCCCTTTGCTTTATCCAAATATTTCGAAGCATAATATTTGATGTTTGCTTTTGTTAGCTTGAAATATCGATTCGTGATGGATAATTTTGTGAATTTATGTACTTTTAAATGTTTTGATTTAGCTTTACGCTGTATTTCTCTCGTTTAATAGGGTAGGTAAATGGAACTTGGGTGCCAATCTTAAGACACTCCTTTCCAATTATGACACTTCTGCTACGCACTTTTTACTTCATTCTGGCATTTCGTAATGTGTAGCGAAACTCAATGCCACCCTATGCCACGTTACCAAAGTGGGAAAAATTGTGTGAAAATTTTGGTTGTGTTATCACATTAGAATCTGTTGCGTCAGATCTCTGTACATTTTTGTATTACATGTAATATTTAATAAACTAAGAACAAAAAAATATATATTCTGTGTGCAGTAATTTCCTTAATATTATTCTAAAAATATAATAATACATACATATATAATAATATAACTCATATTATCATAACTGATATTTATTCAGTCAAAATCTTTTCCTATACGTTTACAATACAAAGCTCAACGAGCTAAGCGACTACACATTCCAGTCCACACTTTGTGTCTGTGAAGGATCTCTCGTATTGGTTGATTCTGAATACTCGATTACGTTTTCACACTTAATGTGATAGAAGTATTTCATTTTGTAAATATTTTCAATATATACGAGAGATAAATCTTGAATCTTTCATTTGCTTTATATTTTTTTTTGTTTCGTATTTTCGTAAAGATTTTTTTTCACTTGACTGACTGTTGGGTCTGTGCTCGTGATTTTGTTTCTCTATATATTCTTAAAAATAAAAATTAAATTAGCTTCACGCTGTATCCCGCGCACAGCAGAGTAGGCAGAAGGAACCTAGTGTTAAGACACTCCGTTCCTCACTTTCTGCCGAATTCTGGAGGCATTGCGTGTTGAATGGCAAAACTCAACGCCGCGCTTAACCTCGATACCAGATCGAAGAAATGGAAATATAAATTTAAGTAAATATTTCATCTCCTCGAGTGGGGATCGAACCCACAACCAGTCGGTTTTGCAGTCACACCTCGTGCCACTGCGCCACGACCGGCCCCGATATATTCTTGTGTATCGTATAATAGTTTAACACTATCAGTCTATACAACTCAGAAATAGCATCAAAACTAAAATGTTTTTGATAAAGGCAAATAGTTACTTCCAAGGGCTGTATCGTACCGTACCATAATTTCAAAAATTACTGATAATGCATTTTATTCACCCGTCATAGTCGAACTACGTTCTAAAATATTTGGATATTATTAAGTTTCGTGCTTAATTGACCTGGAGAATAGTTAATGTTAACTTTAACTTTTGAAAAATATTCCTGAACGGTTTAATCTGGATAGCATAACGAACAAATTTCCAAATATCTGCTGAATCCGTACAAATCGTTGAACACATCGGAGTTAAATAGATAGGTACTAAAGTTTTCTAGCTACCGATAGACCACTCCTGATCCCTCAATCAAGTTACATTTCCTTTACTTCACGCTGTATCCCGCCCATAGAAATTGGGAACCTAGTGTTAAGAAGCTTCCCTTATAAGCGTTCCTCACTTTCTGCCCAATTCTGGAGGCATTGCGTGTTCATTGGCAAGACTCAAAGCCTCACCTTTTGCCTAAAAAAAATATTAAATATTTCATTTTCTTATACATATGGGAATGGAACTCACAACATGTCGCGTTTGCAGTCGCACGCTAGTGACTGGTATCGAGTCACATTCTGTATCTATTTAGACATCATTAAAGGTGTACTAGCCACATGCACGATAAATATGATTTTTAAACTTAACATTTGCATTTTTTTGGTTATTTGTTTCTATAATTATTACTTCTAATGAACTTACGGTTGATTTTTCGATATATCACCATTTACTTTACTCTCTATGCAATTTAACTTTAAAAAATTTAAAATCATAATACTATTTTAATTAATATATTAAGTGATAATTAACAAACAAACAAAATGAATATGATATCTAATACAGGCTAACTAATATTTCCATGTATGAACCTATTTTATATAGGACTATTGTCATATCTGATTCTAGTTTCTCGATCTTTATAATCTTTATAATAATTATAATCTTTATAATAATTATGTCAACAAAAAATATTAATCAGGTTGAACTAATTATCTGATCTTGTTGATATACGTGTTGGAGGCATCAAATACGTAAATAAAAAAATAATAAAGAATTGCTCTCGATTTTTACTTAACAATAAAATTAATTAAGAGGCCAGTCGTGGCGCAGGAGCACAAAGTGTGACTGTAAAATCTACTGGTTGTGGGTTCACTCCCCACTCGAGGAAATGAAATATTTATTTACATTTATATTTTCATTTCTTCGCTCTGGTGTCGAGGCAAAGCGCGGCGTTGAGTTACGAATTTATTAAAACGCAAACGAGTTCAAAACAAAATTAAAAACATGTAGTATATAAATTATCAGTATTTAAGCCATATAATAAATATATGTGTATGTGTGAAATAGTGGAAGAATGCTAGATCAGTCTCTCCAATAAATCAGAACGGCGATTCTCTGATGAAAAGTGAGCCAGCTTGCTCTTGCAACGATGGAGGCGATATTAAGTCGAGGTGAAATATTTTTGAAAAAGACGATATCAAGAATTTCTATTTTACAACAAATTTAACAAAATGATAACAGGCCAGTCGTGGGGCAGCGGCACAAAGTGTGACTGTAAAACCGACTGGTTGTGGGTTCGATCCCCACTCGAGGAGGTGAAATATTTACTTACATTTATATTTCCATTTCTTCGCTGTCGAGGTAAAGCGCGGCGCTGAGTTCTGCCATTTGCCGACATTCGGCAGAAAGTGGGGAACGGATTGTCTTATACTAGGTTCCCTCTGCCTACCCTGCCTTAGTGTGAAGCTGATAATATTTTAAGGAACAACAATCTAAGGATTTAAAACTTTTCAAAATTCAATACAAGGATATCTGAATAACGTGATAATAATTTCTCGAAAATCTCCCGAATTCGTCCCATGCAGGTCCTTTAATAACTCGACAATTTCGAAGGTTTGCTCGATCCGATAATCCCAACTGATGAAGTTCGTCGAAACTTTGATCAGCTCCCGAAATTACTTATATATGTGATTATAATGTATGTAGGATATATTTAATTGTGTTTTGGGATTCAATTAAGATTAAACGTTTAATTGTTTGGATTTTAATTGAATTTAAAAGTTTTATTTTGGGCATTTTCATTGGATGTTTTAATTTTTGGGTATTTTATTTGGAGTTATTTAATTTGTGTATTTAATTACCAAGCTTTTCTTGTAATTAGAAAAAAAAATTCTATGATATCAGAAAATAAAAAAATATATATCTTATATATATTTTCTTTTCTTTTTGCGGAAGTCTACCTAAGCAAAGCTATGTAAAGGTAGCATCATGGCGCATGATTCCAACTCGAAGGAATGATATATTTTAAATGAAACTATTTTAACCGGATTAATCGCGTATATTTTGTACTTTTATACATTTTTGGAAACCCGACGTTTCGAACACTTTGCAGTAGTCCGTGGTCACGGGTAGACTCACGGGGACTACTGCAAAGTGTTCGAAACGTCGGGTTTCCAAAAATGTATAAAAGTACAAAATATACGCGATTAATCCGGTTAAAATAGTTTCATTTAAAATGTATAATAATCGTGAAAATCAAAGAACTTATTGAATGATATATTTTTTGTTTTCATTTTCTCTCTCTCTGGTAACGAGGCAAAACGTGGCGTAGAGTTTCACCATTGAACGCAATGCCTCCAGAATTCAACGTAAAGTGGGAGCGGAGTGCCTTAACAATAGGTTTCCACGCTCCTCTCTATTCTCTCTATTCTGCTGTGTGTGGGACGCAGGTCAAAGATAAAAAAAAAACATCGAAATATTTTCAGAACCATTTTCATGTCTTTTAATAAAAAATGATGTATACTATACAAATAAAATAAAACTTAAATTTTTAATCGGCTTTTAGCACAACGTCAGTTATGCCTTGATTTATGCGTTGTGCACTCATAGTGACGCTTCAGTCGTCGGAACTTTGGCAGAACACTTAATATGAAATATTTGATTGGGCTTTGATGACTGTTGAAACGACGCTATAGTTTAAAATTATATATGTATAATAGCGGACCTTGCATGGCTTCGCTCTCCTGAACTATATGAATATTTATTTAAATGTATTTAAGAAAAAAATATATGTTATTTTAATACGGTTATTCACAAAATTTACCATAATTTAAAGTTTTTGGGACCTTGTTCGAGTTCGCTCGCAAAAAAAAGCGTGTTTAATAGAAAAATATTTAGTTGTTTATTTCACATAATGCACTTTTCCTGCGTAAATTCTGATCCAGTAAGAATTCGGAAATAAAAAGCCTATGTGCTGCTCCGCAATCTATTCTATTTTTCTATGGTTGTTCCGTATAATTTAGTTTAGCTGTTCCGAAGATTAACCCGGATAAACAGAAAGACAGACAGATAACAAATTTAAAATTGTATATTTATGTTTTGGTATAGTATAAATCACATCGCTATATGCACTTTCTACTAAATAAATTTAATAATATAAGCGACTGTTTTTGTTTAATAATTTATAGTTTAAAATTATTAACGTCCATTTTTGCAATATTAACAAACAGACAAGTAATTTTGTGTGCTTTATCTGAACAAAGTATAGTATTTATGTTTTAGGGGAGAGGGGGGCAGCTTAGAACAGGGGCACCTTTGAAAATATGTGTTAACAGAGCTATTTTAAAAAGAAATTTTGGTAGATTTTTTTTGAGTAGTGGCAGCATTAATCTGCACACGTGTCACTTGTCATCGCTGATATATGAGAGCCAGTTGTTGAGTTACGAGGAATGTTAGATTTTGAGTAAAATTTTATGCATTTTTAAATAAACGCGTAAGGATCTCAGGAATCCAATTCAAGATATATGGTTTTATTTTTTCCTCTTTTAGTTAGAATGTTTCATATATCATGCAATAAACTAGAAATTACTACAATTTTTAAACTTTTACTTGAAAAAAAAACGTTTGTAATTTTTCAAATACCACTGAGGCAGCTTTGAACAAAATGAAGGGGGCAGTTTTGAATATTATTATATGTAAAAAAATACCGCGAAAGAAAAACAAAACTATACTGAACTTTTCTTCACAAGAAACTGACTCAAAAATGCATTTGGAATCAGAAGAGGAAGTGACAATTTACTGTGAAGAGAATGAAGATACTGACACGTATGAAGCGTGTGCGTATGAAGACTACGAAATAGAATTAGACTACAACTTAATACATATTGGAGACTTCGTTTTAGCGAATGACTCATCATCTGTGAATAGTAAAAAAGTAGCTTGTATATTTTTTTTCTTTCCTGAGAAAGAGGACAAGTGTTACGTTAGTTTTTCAAAAGTCTTACGTAGACTAGACCTGAGGCCAGTCATGGCGCAGCGGCACGAAGTGTGACTGTAAAACCGACTGGTTGTGCGTTCAATCCCCACTCGAGGAGATGAAATATTTACTTAAATTTATTATATATTTATATTTATTTAGTTGAGTTCTGCCACTCAACACGCAATGCCTCCACAATTCGGCAGAAAGTGGGGAACGGAGTGTCTTAGCACTAGGTTCCCTCTGTATACCGTGCTGTGTGCGGGATAAAACGTGAAGCTGATTTTTATTTCTTACGTAGACTACTTCCCCCAATTTCAGTTGTTGGTTACGTCACATACTACATCCATGTTTTCCTTTAAATTTAATTTTTCTAAGTTCAAATTAGGGTAGTAAGCTGTTTATTTAAAAAATATTTGGTTTTATTTTCATAATATTAGATTTATTCTGTGATTGATCCCATAATGTTCATTACTTCTAGGAAGCCAAAGCTACTTTTTTGTTTGTTCGTTTTTTAAAGCTTATTAATAATATTAAAGTTATTTAACACTAGTACTAGTACAATCGCAATATTAAACTAGGTATATTATTTTTTTAAGTTAACATGGTACTGATATTTGATATCCATCGTTTCTAATGTTGAGTTTATTAATAAAGTTACTTAAAAGTTTGATAAGCCTTTTAATTTCATTGAATTCGATGATAGTTCAAAACTGCCCCATGTATGTTCAAAGCTACCCCGCAAGGGGGGCAGCTTTGAACATTTGACTACTGCTACTAAAGTTGATATTGCACCTTTACCTTATATATTTTTCTACATACGATGCTACGATTGTGTGGCACAATAGTTGGACTAAGCATTGTGAAATAGTAAAGAAGTTAAAAACTGTAGAATTTTTAGATATGACACAAAGTTTAAAAATCGTTCGAATGTGCCCCCCTCTCCCCTATATAGTATTTCGTTCTTGAGTAACTGAAATATATTAACATCCGAAACTACGCAGCATCGAGAACTTTCCTCCAGTCCAGCCCAGTGCTTTCTTTGGGTAGTGCAGGAGAGCATCAAAAGATATCGCGAATTGATACTGAAACCCAACAAAAAAAATAAGTTTAAAGAACAATATACTTAAGAAAGTTATCGGACGTATCGAATTCATAAGAAGATTTCAGTGAACAAATTATTTTTATAGATATGACTGAAAAATAAATGATAATGTGATATTGATAATGATTTAACGACTAATTTTGTAATATTTACTTACTACTACACTACTAGAAGATGTCTGTAAGCGTGACAGATTGTGGGTTCGATTCCCACATCCGGGAATTGAATATTTAGTAAGGAAATGATATATTTAATATTTTCATTTCCTCGCTGTGGTAACAAGGCATAGTGCGGCGCTGAGTTCCACTGCTCAACACTCAATGCCTTCAGAATTCGAAGAAAATGTGGGGTGTTTTAATGGGAACGAAGTGTAATAACCTAATATTAGGTTCCTAGGTTCCATCTGCCTACTGTGCTATGTGCGGAATACAATGAGAAAGAGAGAAGCTACAAACTTTTTACTACTTTTTCAGTTTTCGTAAGGTAAATCTTCGTCCAACGTTGAATATAAACAACTACAATAATTGTATTGTAAACAAACATTGGGTGGCAATTTCCAAAGTGACATAGTAAATATCACATATCATTGCCTTTTTTTTGCTATAAACTAAGAACTGAACTGAAATCATCGACTGAATTTTTTCACGGCACTAAAAGTAGGTCAGTTTAAATTGATCCTCCATCAGTATTCTATATTGAATAATAAAATCATAGAAAAGTCAATTTTGTTCATGAAAGATATTAAACAAATATTAATTGGGTCGTTTTTATACCGACAACAGTAGCGAAAAAAAGTCACTCACCAATTTTTTATTGGCCTTCTCTTCTATCTGTCTGTCTGTTTGTTTGTACGCGAATCATCCAAAAACTACTATTTAGTAAGAAACGGCAAATAAGTTAATAATTTTTAGATTTTTGTGTGATATTTATGTAGCTTAAAGCTTAGAGCAACCTACAAGATGAGTTTATTAGGACCTAATGGTCAATGCAATTTCCGTAAAAATAACAAAATCTAATGGAATAAAAAATATTATGGAATATTAGAGGGCAGTCGTGGCGCAGGGGCACAAAGTGTGACTGTAAAACCGGCTGGTTGTGGGTTCGATTCCCACTCGAGGAAATGAAATATTTACTTAAATTTATATTTCCATTCTTCGGTCTGGTGTTGAGGACAAGCGCGGCGTTGAGTTCTGCCACTCAACACGCAATGCCTCCAGAATTCGCCAAAAAGTGGGAAACGGAGTGTCTTAACACTAAGTTCCCTCTGCCTACCCTTTTTTGATCAAGGACCACTTTTATATCATTCTTGGTAACAGGGACCACTATGCATGTAGGTATAATAGAAATTAACTGTGATAATTAAACAGAAACTTTGCCTCACTATCCCCAGTCATAAAATTAAAATCGTTCGCGGACCATATTTAGGCTAGGGACCACTGGTTGGCAACCAGTGGTATAAAGTAATCAAATTAACAATATAATATTCATTTATTTCATCTTAAAAAATAAATTCTATTTAAAGAAACAGATACAATAAGATTTATACAAATTTCCGCTTATAAACCAATAAAAAGTTGCTTAACTAAAACAAAAAGCCTTTATATTAATGGATTCATTAATAAAACATAATCTCAGAAGAATACTAAATAAACAACCAGACTTAATTACATCAGTATAATAATTTAAACGCACTAAGTAGGAATTAATAAGATATGAAGAGAAACTTCCCGAGCGCTGACCAAGTTTCGCTATGTTAACTTGCACTCACCCACTGTTTACTTGTGACTAATCGCTTGACTGTCTGTATATATATTATAATTTAATATAATTTATTTAAATTAAATAAACAGTAACATTGTAATGGTAAGTTTAAGTATTTTTATTTTTGGAGAACTCTTTTCTGGTAGAGAAAGCGCAGCGTTGAGTTCCGCTTCGATTTCTTTCGAATGAAACAAAACCACTCAACAAGCTAAATTAGGTGAAAGATGACAAATGGAAATGTCTTAATGGGAATGGAGTGTCTTAAAACTAGGTTCTCAGGTTCCCTCTATCTATCTTGTTAAATGCAAGGTACCTAAAAAAGAACAAAAAGGGAGCGAACCTACCTAGTATCTGCTTGCTATTGTATTTAATTAATTGTTATTATTCATAGTATTATAAACGAAGTCAAAAAACAATAATATAAAATAATAAAAATATAATGTCTTAGTTAAAAATATATTTATTATTTTCCTTTATTTGTATTCCCTTTAAATACATCTAAATTTAAGTTTATTTGGTAACATTGTTTCAACATTAAATATTATCATAAATTCATTTATCTAAGATACTTCATAAAAGATGTTAAACTTTCCACCTCATTTAAATTTGCAGTAATTATAATAGGCATTCTTAGTAGTTAAAATAAAATAAATCAGCTTCACGCTATATCCCGCACACTGCAGGGTAGACAGAGGGAACCTAATGTTAAGACACTCCGTTCCCCACCTTCTGCCGAATTCTGGAGATATTGCGTGTTCAGTGGCAGAATTCAACGCCACGCTTGTCCTCGACACCAGACCGAATAAATGGAAATATAAATTTAAATAAATATTTGATCTCCTCGAGTGGGGATCGAACCCACAACCAGTCGGTTTTACAGTCACACTTTGTGCCCCTGCGCCACAAGTGGCTTCTAGTTTCATATGGCGTTATTAGTTAATTATAGATTATTATAGACTAGAGATTTGTCTATTTAGGTGATAGAAATATATATACATACATCAGTTTTTTATAAATAATCATTTACTTTTATTATTTTTCCCTTAAAATAATCATTCTTGTAAAAGTAAAAGGCAAATTAAAAAAATATATTTAAGTTACATTGCCTTAAGACAAGTAACAATCATTTAAATTGCCCAAAATCAAACTAATATAAACAGTAAAGTTTTCTTAAAAAACAGTCATTTTTCTAAATAAATATATATAAAAATATGTATATTGGAGTAACGCCAAACTGCAAAATGAGAATACATTATTATATATAGTTGTTGTTGGTAGATTTATGTGTGAGAAGGAATATATCGCCTCCAACATCTTATATATACGGCTACTACATAAATAACTTAAAAAAAGACTATTTGGCTCCACATTGGCAGTGTAAAACTGGGTTATGATTATACGCAATGAATGCGATAACTATGGAGATAACTTGTGAAGTTTTTATTGCAACAATTTTAAATTTAATGTGGTATTTTAATCAAAAGATGTAAATTTCAATTATTAATTGCAAAAAAATGTATCTGGCGTATTTAATAAAATATAGAATGTAGGCACAAAGTGTGACTGTAAAACCGACTGGTCGTGGGTTCAATCCTCACTCGAGGAGATGAAATATTTAAATAAATGTATATTTTCATTTCTTTCTCTGGTGTAGAGGCAAAGCGCGGCGTTGAGTTTTGTCACTCAACCCACAATGCCTCCAGACTTCGGCAGAGAGTGGGAACGGGTAGGCACAGGGAACCTAGTGTTAAGACAATTCTTAACACTAGGTTCCCTATGCCTACCCTGCTGTATGCGGGATACAGCGTGAAGCTGATAAAAAAAAAAAATAATAATAATTTAATAAATATGAAATATGATAGCAATATAATAAAATATTATTAAGTAAGAAGACAGTCGCACAAGTGTGACTGTGAACGCGACTGTGTGTTCATACTCCACTCGAGAAAATTAAATATTTATTTAAATTTATATTCGCTCTAATATCGACATTTGAAAAAGGCAAAAAAACGGCGTTAAGTGGCGGAACCACTTAGCACGCAATGCCTCTAGAATAGGCTATTTGACAATGTGAAAAATAAATGCTTATTTGTTGCCATCCGTATAAATTATATGTTTAAAAAGCATTAAAGAGTAAAATAACTTGGAATTAATTATAAATTTAACATAAAATCTTTAAATAAAAATATTAATTTTCTTTCATACTTCCATTACGTGACACGAAATGGTCAGGATTGGTCAAATCGACGATATCGTAACACGGTTGTAAATACGTTTTCGCTTGCTAATGTTTTGTTTATTATGTACATTTAGTCGGAGAAGTTTACTGATTAAAAATATATATTATTTGTAATTTGCTTACTGTGTTTTTTAAATTCCTTTAATTTGTTTATACGGAAAGCATATACTAAAATTGATGCAACATGAATTAAGATACTGTTATTGTAGTAAAATGTCAAATTTTTCTAAACTTCAAAAATATTTTCATAGAATTTAAACTATAAATGTATAAAGATTCACACAAATCATTTTTAGAATCTTGTCAAATAGCCTCTTTGACGGGAAGTGGGGAACGGAGTATGTTAAAACTAGGTTCCTTCGGCCTATCCTGCTGTGTACAGGATATAAGGATAGAAGGACAGCCTGAAGCTGATTTTTTTTTTTTTTATTACAAAAAAAGTTTTTTAAATATATTTTATTTGTAACAAAGTTTGGTGACACTTTCTAATAAATTGTGCTGTAAGTCAATTAAAAATGACAAAGGGCCTTCGAAAGCACAAACTATGAATATCATACAAGACACCGTCAACATTCAATTTTACTAAAAGGTTTTTCAATTTTCGATAACGCTATTTTCTAAAAAAAAACAGTACAGTGCTTTATCTTTTATGGGGTGTGTAGAGACAAGATTAGTTTAACAGATTTTTGAAAGTTATGATATTTTATATTTTTTTCCACATAAACTTGATACGTTGAGTTAAAGTATCCACGGGTATGTAACTAGACGCTTTCTTTGTCTTGTAGATCTGGATAGTAATAAGTAATTTAAGTATGTAGTTTAACAAAATTGGGAATCGAACTAGTATACGTAGAGATATTGTCAGAAACTACATCGCAGCTGGTATGTAGAAACTTAACTTTGTCACATAATTCCTTAGTAAGATAAAATAAGTTTTTTTTTCAGCTTCACGCTGTATCCCGCACACAGTAGGTTAGGCAGAGGGAACCTAGTGTTAAGACACTCCGTTCCCCATTTTCCGCCGAGTTTTTTTGGAGGCATTGCGTGTTGAGTGGAGGAACTCAACACCGCACTTTGCTTCGACACTAGAGCGAAGAAATGAAAATATAAATGTAAGTAAATATTTCATTTTCTCGAATGGACAGCGAATCCACAACCAGTCGATTTTACAGTCACACTTTGTGCCTCTGCGCCACGACTGGCCTCAATAAAATAAGTTAAGGATATCTACGTATAAGAGATCTATAATAGTCAACGAAGATTGAAATAAGAGATCGATAGGACTCGATTAAGACTGGGGCTACCCGAACATACTCATAATGGATACGTCTCCAAGTTGACGATTACAAATATCTCTTTTGAAGAGTATTGATTGATTTTTTGATCCAGGGCAACCTTTATTCAACGGGCTACTATTACAAGAGTTTGGTCGTCGGTGACTGCGACTGTGGACATGTTGATCCAGCCCTAGGTTTCCAATGCAGGTGTCTTCGAACGAATCGATTTATATAATAACTAGCGGCTCGCCAGCGGCTTCGCCTAAATAACTGTAATGATTGCATATTAACTCCTGTACAGTTTTTAAATTAGTTACACATATTATTAGCTAAATGTACAATTGGTAAATATGTAGTTATTACAGTGTACACTTAGAAAGGATGCTTTTAGGCATTTTTATATAGATTTATTTCAAACGAACGAACGAACCAAAAAATCTTTGTATTTACTCGATATTTCTTTCAAGATCCAATCGTTCTTTATCTCTGTGTTGAATTAATTACGACTTAAACTTAGCTGTTATGATTTATGAAGGTAAACTCCACTAACAATTCAATTTTGTTTACTTTATTGTTTAAAATATTATATAATAGTGCTTCAAAAATATATATTTTTATCAACAGTCATATAAGTAAGACGCAGGCAAACTAAGGCCTTGTGTTCATTCATATGACGATAACTTTTTTTTTATGAACCAAACTTTAGTAGTTAAGTTGAGTTAAAAAAAAGCAATTGGTGAAATTTTCAAGTAAATCGGTTCAGTACTTTCAGAGAAAAATGTGACCATACGTTTAGACAGACAGACAGACAGAAAATATAAAAAATATATTTTTGCTTTCTTTTTAAGTGGCTCTCTATCCATTTCAGTCAAAATTACTAAATTTACAGACAAAATATTTTTACTGTCTTATTATATATAGAGATAATCATTAGATTCACATAAAATTAACCATCGTTTCGGTAAACTTTTTGGCCATTTATTTTATGTTATTAGCTACTTTGTTCCTTTTGTTCTGTTTGAATATTGAAAATGGATAGTTTAATACAAAAAGACATCGATAACTCAAATAGTAGGTATTACAAAGTAGACAAATCATCACTGGCCCTGTAAGCGTTCAAACGGATGTTTTTTACATCCTTTATTAATTTCCAGTTGATAGTTTACGTTTTATCTTTGTTTTCAATTCAATTTTCATTTGAAATTTCAATAAATAATATTTTTTTTTAACAAAATTTACTCCAAACTAAATAATTACATATCATACTTTCTGGGTCTTCAGGGTTCTGTATCTACTTCAAAAATAAAAAAAAAAATATATAGGACCTCTTTGTTGTTTATCCTGTATTATACTAACTGTGGATCTATAAATATGAAACTTGTTAAAACCTTACAATATCAACAAAGGAACATCCAAAAAAAATATAGGTATACCATACAAAAAATAATTAAATATTTGAAGTTAATGTCATAAAAAATGAGTGCATTCTCAAGTTCATCACCTTTTATAAGTCACGTTCCCGTTGACCTACAATACTGAATGGGTACGATATCCTCGGTGGGCGACACCGACTCAATATTTCTACTCTGTATTATTTTTTTCTTTTTTAAAAAAAGTAATTATCAATTCATTAATTGTATTATAGTGTTAAAAAAAATAATCAAATCAAATCAGCTTTACGCTATATCCCACAAAAGGATAGGCAGAGCGAACCTAGTGTTAAGATACTTCGTTCCCCACTTACTGCAAAATTTTTGAGACATTGGGTATTGAGTGGTGGAACTCTACGCCGCGTTTTGCCTCGACACCAGAGTGAAGAAATGGAAACATAAATTTAAATAAATATTCCACTTCCTCGAGTGGGGATCGAACTCACAACCAGTTGAATTTACAGTCACAGTTTGTGCCTCTACGCCACGACTAGCCTCTATTATTTATTATAGTATTCTATAATACTGTATAAGGTGAACAAATTATGTTATACAACAATATGTAATTAAATACACTCTCAAATAGTCACTAATTGGCTTGGACACCGATTGCTCTAGACTTTTGGCAGAGCATTCACAGAGATTGGCCGGCTATCGGAAACCCAGCAAATATGCATGTATAATTGACCTGTTTGATTGATCAGTTCTTCACAAACAAACGTTTTAGAAGTGGATCGTTTGTTCTACTCCATTTTACCTACAACGGATGGAATTTTTTAAGTTTTATTTTTATATTTGTACCTCGTTAAAAAATATGGATTGATTTCTTTTTTATTTGTATTAATATTCTTTATATAAATAAGTATTTTATAGTTTCTAAGTAAGAGAAGCTATTAAGAATGTTTTTAACATTCTATTACTTTAACGTGTTATACTTAGCAAAAAATCACTTATCGATATTTTGATTTTTAGTTTTCAGAAAGTCAGAGCTTCTACAGTAGAAAATTATTTCTAAGAAAAAGCTGTACATATATAATTATGTAAATATGTGGCAATCTTAATAAGCTGGGAACTATTGACTCTCGAGAACGAGGAAAGTTGGCTTGCAGAGAAAAATAAATTGTAGTTTAGGTACTGTAAATAAATAAAAGCGTAATAAATATGTTCGTCAGAGGGAATCTAATGTTACGGTACTCTGTTTCCACTTTTTCCAAGCATTGCCTCAAAAACTTGGTGATTATTATCGCTTGTTGAGATGCGGATTTGAATGCAGTTATTCCCCCATAGTGCAGTGGTAAACGGACAGTAAACGATTGTAGCCGTTGTGTACTAGGCCACAACGGCCTAGAGCTACTCGCCCGCGGCTTCGTTTTTTGAGCTACATGATTATTTATTTAATAACTATACTGTATTTAAAAACAAATATTGGTATATTTATAGGATTTTTTAGTTTATTTGATTTCGAACATGAAAAAAAATACATTTTCAAGCTTTTTCATATTCAATATTTTTATTTATTGCTTGCTCATTTGTGTTATTATTTAATGTGTATGAGTTTATAGAAAATATGTATATTAAAGTTCTATTTCGCTGGCAAGGCAGGCCGTCGTGGCTAGGACTCCCCATCTCCCGAGTGCGACAAGCGCCTATGAAGAGTCTACAATATCCGATTTCAATTTTACTTTGCAAAAGGACTTGATGTAAAATATTTCGTCACCATGTAATACATTTTGCACGTCACTTTATTAATCCAGTCAATTTAGTCATAGAAATAGCTGACTGAATCCAAAATGATCCAAGAAATTGAGTGACTAAAGAATTAAGAATGTGTGGTAAGAAAGGTAAGCGAAGACTTCAGTTGATTTTTGAAAACACAGTGTGGATTACAGAAGAGTACGTTAAAAGAAAGATGACCTTCCGAAGGGCAAGTATGACTAGTTCTAGAACAAAATAAATAAATGGCGCTAGCGTCTACGCGCGTTCAGCGTTTACGCGTTTACTGTAAATACGAAGGTTATGGGTTCAATCCAACATTCCATTTAATTTTAAAGTACTATTTCACTACCCTATAGGCAACCTGTGACCATAAACATTATGCAGAATATAATACAATTAAATTTTGTAATCGCTTTTTCCCAGAACTGGTTAATGTCAAGAAGACATTTTTTATAGTTAGCGAAGCTTCTTTGAGATATTTATAACATAAGAATAACCGTTTTGCCGAAAAATAAAAAAAACACCACTTTTGTGAACTTTTACCCTGAATATTTTTTACAGGGATCGATGGGGACTTTTCATTACAATGGTGTCTCTAACGTCCATGCAAATTTTGAGCTTTCTGGGAATTTATGCAAGGGTGAATGTTTAAATTGACTGGACTATATATAGTTGTTTTTAATAAATAAAGAAAGAAATGAAAGACCAGTCGTGGCGCAGTGGCACTATGTGTGACTGTAAAACCGACTGGTGGTGGGTTCGATCCCCACTCGAGGAGATGAAATATTTACTTAAATTTATATTTCCATTTCTTCGCTCTGGTGTCGAGGTTAAGCGCGGCGTTGAGTTCTGCCACTCAACCGTCCAAGCCTCCAGAATTCGGCAGAAAGTGGGGAACGGAGTGACTTAACACTAGGTTCCCCCTGCCTACTCTGCTGTGTGCGAGATACAGCGTGAAGATAATTTAATTTTAATTTTAAAGAAAGAAATAACTCTATGTGAAGTAATGAGGAAATATCTTACATTTAAATACAAAACTTTGAAAGAAATACCGGCGGCTAGTGAGTACACCGAGGGTCTTTTCTGTTGCTGGCTACAGTGCCTTTAAAATACGCAGATATGTAGTAACCCAAATACCAATTTCAAGTAAATGTAATTCTGGGATAAATTCTGACTAACATGTCTCTTTAGTCAAAGTTTTGTTATTTTTCTTTCTATTTCTTTCTATTTTATATGATATTTAAGCGATGTATTTTAATTGTTATCCAGTTTGAGTGAGCCAATCGGAGGTGGAAACATAAATTTTCATTACTTCGCACTGGTCAAGAAGCAAAGCTAAGTGCTAAGTTCTGCTTCTCAACTTGCAATGCATCCAGAATTCGGCGAAAAGTGGAAAACGGAAGGTTCTTAATGAGAACGGATGTTAGGTTCCCAAGTTCCCTCTGTCTACTCCGCTATGTACGGGATACGGAGTGAAAAAAAGGTTAGACAGAGACATCGCGTCAAGACAAGACGAAACTCAACGCCGTTCCTTGTCTTGCTTAAGCGAGAAATCATTAATAATTACCTTTTCCGAGTAGGGATCGATTCCATAATCATCGAGTTTATAGATTGCCACAATTCAATTTCTAAAGGAACAATTTAGAGCATGAAATTTAGGTTCATTCTTCAAAAGAGGAACGTTGACACACATGACATGTATGGATTTCTTTAAATAGTGACAGAGTAAAAATGTTGGATGACAGAGTCATTATGTCAATATATGATTATTTTTTTTATATTATATTAAATCAGCTTCACGCCGTACACAGCAGAGTAGGCAGAGGGAACCTAGTGTTAAGACACTCCGTTCCCTACTGGAGGCGTTGCGTGTTGAGTGGCAGAACTCAACGCCGCGTTTCGCCTCGACGCCAGAGCGAAGAAATGGAATAAATGTAAGTAAATATTTCATCTCCTCGAGTGGGATCGAACCCACAACCAGTCAGTTTTACAGTCACCGCTGCGCCACGACTGGCTTCAACAGTATATTTATAATCTATATATTATATAAATTATATATGCACTTTTTATTTTATATAATGTAAAACAGATTATTAATACAGATAGTAAAAAATTCAAAACAAAACAGAGTAATTGATGTTTATAAAATTTTATAGTTAATTGAAAATTTAGATTATTCAGTAAAATATTTCTAGAGAAACTCACCGGATCGGATGATTAACGGTATCAAATTAAATATTCATGTCTTGCTTGATCCCTAAGTCGGCTTGCTTACGCCACTTAGGTAACTTAAGACTATATAAATTCGTTTTATATTTACCTATTTTTGCCGGGATTATTTAAATTGTTAATAAAAATTATACAATTTTAAGATTAACTTGGTTAGTATTATGAAAACTATTTGATTATATTATACTCATACTACAAGGCCGTCGTGGTGCAGGGGTACAAAAGTATGACTGTAACACGACGGTTATGGGTTCGATCCACACTAGGGAAATGAATTCGCTCTGGCACCAAGGCAAAAGCGCGGCGTTGAGCTCCGCATTACCTACATTCGGCGGAAAACGGGAAACGGTGTGTCGACATTAGTTTCCCTATGCCTACCCTTGGCTCTGCTTTTGATTTTAAAAATTAATATATAACAAGCTTTCATTAATACAGAGTAAATCCTTTTTAAGTTCAAATTTAATATGCTGTTGTTCATAGTAGATGTGTTTACCTCTATATCTTATTGTCATTCTACAATCTTTCACGTTAATAGAAATCATATGTGTACGGAAATTACGTACTTATTTGTTTCATTTCGATGTTGAATGTGTCATTTCCTTATAATAATTAGTTTTCTTGAGTTTCTCAGTGTCATCAGCTCCATATTTTATATAGCTAGGTAAGCACGGTGAAAGTAGTTATACTTTTATAAATACTTTTCCAATCGAATTTAAATTACTCAAATTCAAGATATATGTTGAACGGCGGAACTTAACGCCGCGAATCGAAATGAAAATTAATAAAATCATCCCCTGAGTGACTTTAGTAAGCATATATATAATATTTAGAAATAAATATATATAAAAGTTTATTTTAAAATAAACTCCAAGAAGATGAATGTTTCGAACTTAATACTTTTCCACAGCCAAATTTACAACGTGAAATCTTGGCTACTCACTATAAAAGTAAGGTTTTCGATCTTTTCCTTCAGTTATTATTTCCCGTTTTATTACTTTCAGTTAGACAGTAATTAAAAATTTAATAGAATTTTTGATACAGCTAGTAAAAATATAAATAAATATAAATATAAAAATGAGCTATCACTTAATAAAGGCGAGAAAAATTATATTATTTATAATTATATTATTGCTATAAGTATCCTTACAACTTAAATAAATAGTATTCAAAAATTAATCTTGTTCGAAAAGACAATTTATAATGTAAAGCTAACAAAATTGGTACAAAAATTAAATAAATCTGAAATCATCCGATAAGAAAAGGATGAAACTTCAAAGATTTTATCAGTCAAGGTTAAAATTCTTTTAGATGAGCAAGGTTGTGAGCATATCAAAATTTAATTATAACATCAGTGCGCATTCAACAGGTGCTTTTGAAGTCCAATTCTTTTATGTATTTTATTTCGCTTATAGTCAAATGAGTGTGTGTGAGTGAGTGTGTGTGTGTGTGTGTGTGTGTGTGTGTGTGTGTGTGTGTGTGTGTGTGTGTGTGCGTGTGTGTGTATGTGTGTGTGCGCGTGTGTGTGTGTGTGTGTGTTTTTGTGTGTGTGATGATGAAATGAGATGGCTTTTCGATATGGCTTTGTGGAATTGGAGGTAACTTACTATAGGTAGGTTTCTACCTGCCTATAGTAAGTTACCTCCAATTCCACTTACTTACTTCTGCTCATGAAAATAGTATTGGTTTGCTCTACTGGAATCGATCTATTATTACTGACAGGTATATTGTTGTCAAAAGACCGAGAAGAAGATTTAGTACTAGTAGACCAAGTGGCACGCCGTGCAGTACTTTCTGACATTGCTATCCTATATGATGATAGAAGAGAAAAATTATCTAAATATTTGATACTTAGCCCATAGATTGCCATGTGAAATGTCAATGACACTATCATTGTTCTAATAGTGGTTTCAATTAAAGGTTTAATAACAAAAAGCCTCGACCAATATCTTAAGAGGTTAGCTGAGGTGATGGATCAAGAACCGGATGCAGAAGGCAGTATTACTAAACGGAGCATAATATTAGGAGTTGTTCTTTCTCTGGAGCCCTAGCCACCGATGGCTTAGACTCTGGTTACACCGTCGGGAGAATATTTTTTAAAATATTTTGTCTTATAATAATTAATATTCAAAATTATAAAATTATTTCCTCATAGATAATAAAAATATTGATGATAAAATTTAATTTAGTTATTAATTAACAACATATATGTATGTACTTATTATTAAATATTTCTCAACTACTTTCAACTTTGAATATGAAAATTTCATTTAACAATGCCCTATTGTTTACATGACGAATTGCTATAGAGTTTGTGTAAGACTTTGTACATAATACTCTTACTCGCCTATTAAGTATTATTAACTGATTTTCTGAGAGAAAATTCTTCAAATAATCTGTTTTCTTCGTCTTATGATAAAAGTGGCACTTCACGAAAGAATGAAGTGGGCTATTTTGCCGTTATAATGAGAATAAAACACATATTTATTTTTTAATATCCAATTATTTTAACAAACATAATATCAATCTTGTTATGATAAGAGTATTCTTAAGGATTTCTAAGTTATATTTTTACTGATTGATGAGAAAGAGTCTGTATAAGTACTATTAAAGTTTGTGTTAAGTTATGTTTAAGCTAAAAAAATTAAACAAAGAAGAGAAATTACAAAAGGACATGCGATATTTCTGTTTTATCTGTCTCTGTTTGGCAGAAAACGATGAAAGTATGCATTATTGGGCACAAAATCATAAGTGTCAGTCAGTGTAAATGTCAGTCAGTAAGTTAGTGTAAGAACCGCTGTAATATTTTCTTTCAACTGAGTATGGTGTATGTGTATATTATATTTATAAAAAAAATTTTGTTGTGTTGTGTATATTTGAGTACGATAACTAAAAAAAAACGAAGAACTTAAGAGCGTTTTATTTAATTAAGTTTATTTCGACTCCCTTATAATACCTACATTTTATAATTTAAAAACTATATGCCAAGGACTACTGCAAAGTGTTCATAACATCGGGTTTCCGATAATGTCTAATACTAATTACTCGATTAATCCGGTTAAGAAGTTTCATTTAAAATATGTAATAAATCGAAGATCTACTAACTACATATTTAACTATTTATAAAAATAAAATGATTTAAAATTAATAAGCGAAATCTTTATAAATCATTGTTTATATAAGATATTAATAATTGACATACGCAACTAACCAGTTTTATTAGAAAATAAATAATAGCTACTTTAACTTAAAAATAGCTATTATTTATTTATTACCTATGATTTTGCAAGCATGGAAAAATTTTAAGTGCCCGAACCTGATCGTAGGTTCAATGGGTCATCGAAAGGATTGATGTGATGTAATATAGCTTATATATTTCCCATTATTTTTGTTACTTACCAGTAAAAATACTTAAACTCTTTTTATATTATACAATGAATGTAGCTTCACATAGCAGGGTAGGAAGAGGGAACCTGGGAACCTAGCGTTAAGACATTCCATTCCCATTAAGCCACTTCTGTGCAATAAAAATATGAATATTTAATTTCCTCGAGTAGGAATTGAACCCATAACCTGTCACCTTTACAGTCGCATGCTTGTGCCCCTTGCCACAACTAACAAATTATATATTTTCTACGTACATACTTATGTAAGTAGATAATGTTACTGCATAAGTAATAGTTTGTTATTTTGTATAGTGCATTGATACGTAATTTAATTTCACTAGTATAATTAATATTTTTCCCTCACATTCTTATATTTGGGCAAATGCCCAAAGATTTGGGCAGGGCAATAAGATTTTAAGAATTTTAATTTGTGCACAGTTTTTATGGTAAACTTTTTACATCTCATGTTGAATAAAAAATACATGAAAATGCCAGTTCACATTAATAGAGCAAAATAAGTAGAAAAATTTTAAGCTTATAAACTAAATTAGGAAATTTATATTTTTATACAACCGTACATTTTTAAATAAATTCTTAATTTAATATTACATGTAACAAAATACAGGAATAAACCAGTGTCAGTATATAAAAAATAATAGCAATTACAAAAAAATCTACTAAAAAAATACTAAAAAATAGTACTTAAAAAGCGAAAAACATAATATCAAATACAACTTACCAGCAATTTGAACTCTCTGAGCACTCACTTCAATTTTTAAAATCGAATTAAAATATATTATAATAAAAATTAAAATCAAAATTTGTATTAAGCGCAACAGCATTTTCAAGGGAAACATTTTCGTGATTTATTAATTATTTCACATTTTTCGTAACACTTGTTCGTACGTGACAAGTTTATATAGAGGTGGGACAAACGACTGCCGCCGTCGAAAGTCGACCACCGACTGCGCTATGCAAGGGTAGCATCCCTTAAACCTCCCCCCGCTGTACGTGATACGCACGACTTATTTTATTACTTATATTTTTCTTTAATAATCTTGTTTAATGGGCTTTTTTTTATTCGTGAATTTTTATTGTTTTTATTAACGTTCCGCACACAGCAGGGTAGGCAGAGGGAACCTAGTGTTAAGACACTGCGTTAAAAAAATATATTACTTTAATTTAAAATATCTAAGTATTTTCATTTACAAAGTTAATTAAAAATCCTAGAGATTTGATATGGGTAAAGGATTAAATAAAAGAAAACTAATAGAATCAGTAGTGACGAACGAACGTGATATTCTCCTTCCAATGTAATTGGCTAAGATCGGAACTTTAAAATAAAAAAAATCAGCTTCACGCTGTATCCCGCACACAGCAGGGTAGGCAGAGGGAACCTAGAGTTAAAACGCTCCGTTCTCCACTTTCTGCCGAATTCTGGAGGCATTGCGTGTTGAGTGGCAGAACTCAATGCCGCGTTTAACCTCGACACCAGAGCGAAGAAATGGAAATATAAATTTAAGTAAATATTTCACCTCATCGAGTGGGGATCGAACCCACAACCAGTCGGTTTTTACAGTTACACTTCGTGCCGCTACGCCACGACTGGCCTCTGGGTCTGAACTTTAAAATATTTATAATATTTGTTTTATTATACTTAAACATATAACGGCCATAACTATATACGGCAGTCTTATATTTGCCTTGCTCTGTATATCTAATCATAATATGATTATATTAAATTGTATCTAAGTATACATTAAAGATTTATCTAAGAATAAAAATAACATTACATTATAAAAATATTCTTATTTCTTTCAATATAATTTCATATACATATATCGAAGGAAAATAAATATAATATTGTTTGCTTACCCTCTCAAGCGCTACGGATGCTACGAAAAGGCTACGACGCTACGAAGGACGAACACACTAGCGTTCGCTGTTTCGCATATAAAATTTTTTTTTACCTTACTCTATACCCACATCCCGATTCCCGATTTCATAATTTATATGAAGCTAAATGCACTAATTTTTTTAAGGTTAAATAAAATAGAAATTTATACTTTATTTATTTAGCGTTATCGGTTTATGTCTCTGCTTACATTTTTTTTAAGAATTTGTAAAATATAATATAATAAAAAAATGTATCATTGAGTAATAGAATAAAATAAAATAATATGTTAGAGGGCGCTATTTCCATTTTAGTAGATATTAATTATATTTTAAATTACTTATTTAGAAAACGTATAAAAATTTGAACGTAGCGAGACTCGAACCCGCGTCTCCTGGAAGCCGACCTGGTCGCTGAATAATTTTTTTGTGTGCATTAACACTTTATAAATGTTTAAAATATTTTAAATTATTTAGTTTTCTAATACTTGCAAGACAACTACCAAGTACATACCGTGTTGGGTCCCGTTATGTATAAAATATCGATAAAAGAGAATAAATAGACTTTCATAAAAGTTTTCATACAAATATGTAACGTGCTCATATTGTGTGAAAATAAATAAAAAAGTTAAAATTATGTGTTCCGACCATAAATACAATACAAATAAAATGTTATAAAGTTATTTTTTTTATTCACACAGAATCTACGTGATGGGAAAATAATAATTAAAATTTTCATTATTTCAGTTTCAGTTTTGATCTTATGAAAGTTTTTACGTGCTCATTGTTTTATTAATTGAATTTTCTCGTTCGAAATTTATCAAACTGTTGATCATTTTTTATTTATGTTTCATTATAACGTTCAATATTTTGTACTAATTATGTATGTATTTTAATATATGGCTTTAAATGGGCTTGTTGTTTCGGTAATTATTTTAAATAAAATTAAAAAAGACAATACTTTTTGTTGATACAAAATGTACTGTGTTTTTAATATAAAAAACATAATACATATTTATAGATTTTTTTAATAGTTTCATATTACCTAAATAAATTTAATTAACGTCACTCTGTTTCTATAAAAGCCTCACACACAGCAGGGTCGGCAGAGAGAGTCTAGTGTACAGACACTCCGTTTCCAATTTTCTGCCACATTTTTCCAGGCAATCCGTGTTGAGTGGCGGAACTCAACGCCGGACTTTTTGCCTTGGTGACGTAGCGAATAAATTTAAAAAAAAAAAAATAATAATTCTTTGCCCCGTGGAGATCAAACACACAATCGTCGCGTTACAGTCTTTCCCTTTTGCCACTGCGCCACGACGGTCTCAATTTGATATAATAATTAAAACGCAACTAGATGAGACTAAATTAAATAACATATTTTTTATAAGTACCAGTCATAAGTAAGCCTTATCACAGCCGGGCTATAGTTTTTAGAATATAGACTATAATATATGCTAAAATATTCATCTTTCTGTACAGTGGGTGTTTGAGCATATTACTATGTAATCTTGCATTCTCTCGGCAGCACTGCTAACATTCATCCAGAATCACACAATCTCCTTCTGAATGAGAGCACGAAATGCATTTTGTGTATGTATGTAATGCTGACGACTCGTCTCGGTGGAGCATGGCTATATATATAATGATTTAAGGCATTGTGGTTCAGTTGAAAGTGTTAGGCTTTAAATGGAATAGTCACCGATACTATTTCTTCAGTATTTTTTTTTGTATTTAGATTTTTTTATTTGTCTTGTCTGGTATAAACAAAGTGTGGCGTTGAGTTGAACGAATGAGTTGAATTGAGTTGAATTGGCGATCAAATTAAAAGACAAAATAGTTAAAGTATGTTTTGTAAAAGAATTGTATTTAAACTGTTTTTTTACCTATGGCCACCAAAGTGTTAAGCGTATTATATAGATGAAGATAAGGATAAATATTATGAAATTGATGTCGTTTTGTATATATATATATATATATATATATATATATATATATATATATATATATATATATATATATATATATATGAATATAATACCAGGCTTTGTCGAAACAAACCGGGAAACCGACTCGTGAACATTCCTTTAAGGGGAGTCAACTTAATATTCTAGTATTAAGTCAAATACATTTCAATAGCACCACTCGCCACGTAGACTTTCACTTTTAAGTAGTGAAAAAAAGTTATGAACTGACGCATGGCATATTAATGTATTACGTTATATATTGTTAGGTAGGCCAGTCGTGGCGCAGCGGCACGAGGTGTGACTGTAAAACCGACTGGTTGTGGGTTCGATCCCCACTCGAGGAGATGAAATATTTACTTAAATTTATATTTCCATTTCTTCGCTCTGGTGTCGAGGTTAAGCGCGGCGTTGAATTCTGCCACTCAACACGCAATGCCTCCAGAATTCGGCAGAAAGTGGGGAACAGAGTGTCTTAACAATAGGTTCCCTGCTAGGTTCCCTGCTAGGCTGCCTACTCTGCTGTGTGCGGGGTACAGCGTGAAGCTTTTTTTTTCATAAGTTTTGTTTTTGTAATTATCTTGCAAATATATCCACAATTCTTTAACATACAAGACTTATGAATGCACAAAAACACATTTTTTTTAATAATCATATGAGAGCATAAAAAAATCTTTTCTTATAGGTTTTAAGAAATCCGTTTGCCAAATTTAGCTGTCTGGCGGCAAATATGTAATGGTGAATGTAAACAAACGTAGAATTGCTATAAAAGCAGTTTAGGCCAAGATTTAATTGAAATTTAATACAACTTAGTAAGTTCTTAACAGGATATTAACTATATCTATAAACAAAATTACACTTATATGTCTTATATATTAAATAAATATATATTTTCAATTTAAAAAATAACACGTTATCTTCTTTAAGATTAAATAAGTTTTTTGATATGCTGCGTGAAATCATACTTTACTTAAGCAAATTATTGCATTAAAAACTTATCCGATTTGGAATTGAAAATCAAAACGCGGCGTTGGATTCCGCGACTAAATATGTTTCTAATAAATAGTCTTTCTTTTTTTAACTTTTCAATTCAGTCCAATTCACATTAAAAAAAATCTACAACAACATCTTTAACCAATTAAGAATAAAAAAAGCACGGACAACAAAAGTCTCTGCTCTTATTAACTCATATTAAAAAAAAATGTCTTTGTGGTAGCTTCCAATGTCTCATAATCGAAGCTTAACCCTACACAGTACGAAGATGTAAATAATTTAAATATAAACATTCCGATTGCACTATTGTATTCAATTTGAATTTAAAATTAAATATATTGAATTTAAGAAAAATATTTTCTTTAAAACTTGCATGAAAATATTATTATAAATAATTTCAATTCGTCCTTTTACCATAAAATGGTAAAAAGATTAAACGGATTTATGCGACATTAAAGAAGGGCTTTGAAGAAATAGAACATTGTACTCCTAAGCGCATCTCTCGGAAATTGAGAGATAGTTACCTGTATGGATTTCATATTTTATTTTTACTTTTATGATACCAAACTACTTTGAAGTAAATTTACAAAGTGAATTTTAAAATCTTTTTCAATTTTAATATAAGTGTATAATAATAATACAAAATAATTCAATGTTTACCTCAATCGTTGAAAAATATTCTTAAAACTTTGTGATTAAAAATGTAAATAATATTTTTTTTCGTAATGAAATTCTTTATAAGTAATTTTGTTTATTATTTAGTTGGTCCTAATAAATTCTGGATCCTCATGCAGCCCAGTGCTTAAAAGAAACTCCGTTTCATTTAAGCATCCCCATATATATATATCAATATATGAGGATGCTTAAACGAAACGGAGTTTCTTAACATTAGGTTCCCTCTGCCTACCCTACTATGTGCGGGATACAACGTGAAACTGAAATGTACCTAATACTTTAATTCGTCCTATTATGTATTATTTTCATATCCAGTAGAGTCAATTAGAATATTTTTTGAATATATATATAATTGAATAAGTATGCAAGTTCTCAAATAAAATTTACTAACTAGATATTTATTTATAAATCCCGCACACAGCAGGGTAGGTATAAGGAACCTAGTGTTAAGACACACCGTTATTAAAAATTTAAGTAGGTTGATGTTATTAATATCTAAATTCTATTTAATTTCTATTTAATATCTAAATTTCTTATTTAATTACGAGTAGTTATACTGTAATAAATAGGAAAATAAAACTCAGCGATCTTAACACTAGGTTTATTCTACCAACCCTGCTCTATGCGAGAAGCTGAAAAAAAATAAAAATCCATACACATTGTAGAATTTCCATATTAGATAACTTTATTTAGCTAAAACATATACCCAACTATTAGAGGATTACTATTTCATAGTCAATACGCAAATATTTGAACGACTAATAAGCAAACTTAGACGTCTATAAAACCTTTGACGCTGGTATCTATTTGGGTACTAATTTCAGAATGCTGTGTTTGATTCTCAGAAACTTGTGTGATAATTGATGTTATATTGATGTATAATATGTATACTTGAATATAATTTGTTTCAAATAATATCGAGGCCCATCGTTGGCGCAGGGGCACAAAGTGTGACTGTAAAACCGACTGGTTGTGAGTTCACTCAACACGCAATGCCTCCAGAATTCGGCAGAAACTGGGGAACGGAATGTCTTGTCGTTCCCTCTGCCTACCCTGTTGTGTGTGAGATACAGTGAAGCTGATTTTTTTGTTTTAAATAATATTTATTGACCAATTTTTTTAGACAATTTCAGACAGTTATCTTTTTTGGGCTATATGATTGATGTGAAAAATGATATACCGAAATAAAAAATGACTAATAATAAATAAATAAACTATACTATACTAAACCTACATACTATAGAGTAGAATTTTAGAAACTCAAATAAACAGAATTTGACAATGTGGAAAGTAGGCAACGGAGTGTCCTAACACTAGATTTCCTCTGTCTGCCTTGCAATATGCGGAATGCAACGTGAATCATAGAATTCTATATTCACAACATAGCACTATTACATCCTACGGAGTTGGTTAATCTCAGAGGGATTAGCTGCCGTGACCGCAATCGTTCGCAACATTGTTGTTCGTTGTCTTCTAGTGTATTGAGGTATTTCATTTAGTTTTGTAATATTCCTTTATGATACTTTACTATTAATTTCAAGCCTCATTTTCAATATAGTTCAGTCCAGTGGCAAGAGTGGTGGAGTTCAACGCCACGCTTGGCCTCGACACCATGGTAAAGAAATGATAATATAAATTTAAATAATTCTTTCATTTTCCTCGAGCGGGGATTCTTTTATCCGTGCGCCACGACTGGCCTCACAAAATTTTAGAGAATGATATTTTAATTTAACTAAGGATACAGCGTGAAGGCTGTAATCCCAGCGAGGTAGACAAAGAGAACGGAGTGCCAAACGCTACGGTCTCTACATACCTCTTTCGCCTCGTCCTGTATCATCTACCTCTTCATACATCCTCTTAGGACGGTCCTCATGTTTTTTACGTGACCTGCCTCCAGTATTTTTGATACTGTATTTTTGAAAGTCTCCTTTCAAGGTCTTCCTCTACCTCTCTTACCGCTCACTTTTCCATCACAAATCTTTATTGCCATTCTTTCATCACTCATTAAATATATAAACAAAATAAAATGGGCCAGGTCACACAGATCCAAACGCCGAGTTAAGACACTTCGTCCCTCACGACTCAATTATTCAGCTATTTCGTGTTGAGTTACGAAACACAACGCCTCAGTTTACTCGATACCAGAGCGAACAAATAAAAATAATTAATTTCTCTAACTTGAACCGAACTCACAACCATCGTGTTATTAGTCAGACAATGCCACTGCGTAATGAAGGCCTAATACATTTACAAAAAATAAACTAAACTAAACTAGCTTCACGCTTTATTCCTAGCGGGGTAGTCAGAGAGAATGGAGCGCCAAACGCTACGGTCTCTACATACCTCTTTCGCCTCGTCCACTGTCATCAACGTCTTCATACATGCTCTCCGGGAGTCCTCATGCTTTTTACGTGTAACTATTCCTTTTCTTATTATTATTCCTCCAGTAACTTTATGATTTTTTTTACACCTTCTTGCATAGATCAGGAACGAATCTAGTGTTAAGACCGCTGAATTTTCGAGTTATTGTGTATTGAGTATTGTGGGAATCGAAACCACAACAAATTATCAACAACAATCATTTTTTATCAATTTTTTTATAATACATTTATATAAACAATAAATAAATATTAATAAAAAATAATTACATAAATATAACCTAATCTAAGCTTCACCATTTCTACGGTACATTAACCCATTAGTTTCTCTCTGGCAACAATAAAAATGTCGTAAGTGACTTATGAAAGTAACGTTTCGGTTTTGCTAACTTCGATATTGGAGACCCCATTCATTGCTTTGAGGTGGGAAGAAATCAGAGCCTGACAAAGAATATTCTGTCTTTGGCGTTATTTACAAAGACAGTTTATTTTCTCGTTTACTCAAAATGAAACTGAATTGTTGCTTAAGGTTTTTAATAATGTCAGTTAATTGTTGTTTTATAATGAAACAACAAGAGAAGACAATAATAGATATGATGATATGAGATTATATTGTTTGTGTATTTACTAATTTTTATCAAATAGGCAGAGGTGACCATCGATAAGACCATCTTAATCTAAATATATAGATATCAATTTTAGGTTGATACCTCCACGTGATCTTGAGATAAATAAGATAAATGGTCTTGACAGACCGACATACAGACAACTAACGAATCTTAGAAAGGTTACGTTTTCCGTTTGACGTACAGAACCCTAAAAAAAGACAATTCTTTTATAAGTTCCAGACGTACTCGTATTTATATATCTTAAGTAGAGGCGACAGCGACCTACTTTGTTCACGAGACGTTGTCTTCTTTAATTATGTTACCATAAATGCACTTTAAAATAATTATAATGTGTAGTCTTAAGAAGTCCTTCAGATAGAACAATAAGTTTGAAAGTAAGAGAAGAAAATGAAAATGAAAATTACACCTCCATCCTTATACAATGTAGGAATTAATTATACTATTGTATTACTAATTGCCATCCACAACCTCGTTTGCGTGGACTTTATGACTTACCATTTACTGGCTGTTTTGCGAGTAGTTCCAAAAAATATATAAAATTAGCTTCACGGTATATTACGGGAACAACAGGGTAGGCAGAGGGAACCTAGTGTTAAGACACTCCGTTTCCCATCTTCCGTGGATTAGTTTAAAGCATTAAGTATTGAGGGACAGAACTAAAGGCCGGTCTTTTACCTTGGTGCCAGAGCGAAGACATGAATATATTAATAAGTAATAACTCATTTCCTTGAGCGGGAATCGAACCCACAACCGTCGTGTTACAGTTATAATATGTTGCTAGTAGAGTATAATGTGACTTGAGATAAGTTACTACATACATATGCAGTAATTTATCTTAATAATGCTTCGTAATCTTTGTAAAATACTATTTTTTATACCAAGTTACCAATATTTCTAGGTTTCCTCGAGATCTTAGAGTTTACCACCAAGTATAATTACTAGAACCCTTTTCCCCCCAGCGAGAATCGAATCCACATTTGTCGCGCTTACGCTCAGACGCTGTGATATCACTCAAGTCAAATAAAAGTAAATACAGCACGAGTGCAGGTTAGCGATTAAGCTCGAATCCCTATATAACGTACGATGAAGTTGATAGAATGTGGCATCGTAAAGTTTCAACTACTCTTCTCTCGTCTCAAAGTTTAAAACTAAAGGGACGTGTTTTATCTCTATTTTTTAGCTTTTCTGACACTGCAAAGCAAAAATCATGTTAGATTTAATAGAATATGCAATTTTCTTTTCTAAATTGTATACATATTTAGCATTTTAACTTATAATTTTGTATAATTTTTTTCTTTCAAATGAACAATACTTTTACGAATTAAACTCTATGGAACAGTTTGAAATTCTTTTTAAATGCGAAGAATACGTTTATGTGAATTTTTTAACGGTGTTTAAAATGTCAATGCTCTTTTGGCGGAACTAAAAATGTCAAACACATATTGCTTAATAGATTTTTTTTAACATGACATTGGCAAAGTGGAATGACATGAACAAAGAACAGCAACAAAAACTACAACAACAATAATTTGTTAAAACTAATAATAATACGCTTTGTACCGTATATAGCGGGAGAGAACCAAGATTAAAGAAACATCCTCTGACTTCCTCACGAATTGGGAGGCTGCATATTGAGTGGTGGAACTTAACGCCGCACTTTGTCTAAGAGTGAGGAAGATGAAAGTAATTAATTCCTCTCAGTGGAGAAATCAACAATAAATGTAATTGCAGTTACTTTCTCTTTTTTTTTTATGACTGCAGCAAAATGCACGATAGCTGCTCTTAATAATGTATATAATATATAAAAGGACATGTACCTGACTGACTGAGGTAAGACACATGCATAGCCGTAATCGCTAATGGTAGAAGCGTTAAATTTGGACACGTGTTTATTTTCATAATCAGGACATCCACTAAGAAGGGATTTTGAAAAATTTTAACCCTAAAGGAATGAAATGGTGGTTGAAAGTTTGTATAGATTTTTTTTTAAATCGGCACCGATTTTTATAAAATTCGAAATTCAGACTCTTAAAAATGTTTCGTTGGACACGTGTTTCATTAATTTTTAGAATTCACCCCTTAAGGGTTCAAATAAGGGCTTGAAAGTTTATATGGATAAATCTTTAACTCACCACCGATTTTTATTAAAAAAAAAATCAGAGTCAGAGAGAACGGAGGGCCAAACGCTACGGACTCTACATAACTCTTTCGCCTCGTCCACTGTCATTAACCTCTTCATACATGTCCTCCATGGGGTTCTCATGCTTTTTACGTCCTTCCTCCAGTATCTTTGATACCAGTCCTCTAGTTCCTCCAGTATCTTTGATACCGGTGAACCAATGTCTCCTCCTATCTCTCTTACCACTCACTTTTCCATCATAAATCTTTTTTGCTATTCTTTCATCATTCATTCGTTCAGAGTGCCCAAACCAGCTGAGCACGTTGTTCTTCATTCTCACCGTGACATCCTCGCTAGTACCTACCATTCTGTGTATCTCTTCATTGCGAATTCGATTAGCTAAGCTAAATCCGCATATCCTACGAAGAGATCACATCTCCACGGCATTCATCTTTCTTTCATTCTTCTTCTGTAATACCCACGTTTCGCTGCCGTATAACAGCGTAGGTATCAGTACTGCATTGTGTACGGCCAAACGCGCAGTTGTGCTGACGTTTCGCTGTCTCATTAATGCAGCTAAGGCTCCGTTAACTCTGTTACCTGCAGCAATACGCTTTTCTACATCCATCTCGTATATTCCATCTCTACTGAACATACTTCCCAAATATAGCATTTCATTCACCTGTTCTAATTAACTTTTTAACAATTTGAACAAATTGAATAATCAAGGTATTCTTTTACCAAGCGAAGCAACTATCCCCTATCCGTTACTATTTCCAATATAAACAAAAAACTAAATAATGGCTTACTGACAGCTTGAATTGAAGAAACATTGAAAAAGAATCTTTAAATGTTATCAATTCATTCAAAAATTCAAAGGCAGACATACAATTTATTAATCATTAATTTTTCTCCGTAATTAGCTAGTAGGCATGGTATGAAGTCATTTAACCAATGGAGTGTGCTCGCGACAGGTGAAAACGAGATTTCGTTTAATTTGAAATATTGTGGACCTTACGTGTAGTGGTCGTTACCAGTGGAACTTACGTACTTTACTATTAATAATTTAAATAAAAAAAAGTATCTTTGGATTATATTATGTTGGTAATTTAAGTAATTTATTCGTATTGTGTTGGTAATTTATGTAATCTATATATATAAAAGGACTTGTGCTGACTGACTGAGGTAAGACGCACGCAAAGCCGTATGGTTATTTTCATATTCTGGACATCCACTAAGAAGGGAATTTGAAAAATTTTTTTTTAAAGGGATGAAATAGGGGTTGAAATTTGTATGGATTTTTTTTTTAAATCGGCACCGATTTTTATAAAATTTGAAATTCAGACTCTTAAAAACATTTCATTGAACACGTGTTTCATGGTATTTTATAATTCACCCCCTAAGACAAATAAGGGGTCGAAAGTTTGTATGGAAAAATCTTTAAATCACCACCGATTTTTATAAAAATAATTCAGATTGTTAAAAATATTTTATTGAACACGTGTTTCGTGGTTTTTTTAGAATTCACCCCTAAGTGTCCAAATAAGCGGGCGAAGCCGCGCGCGCCCTCTAGTTTTTATATAATTATATTTTTTTTTAAGTTAATGGCCTAATTAATTATGTTTTTATTAAGTTGAAGACAACACGTCTCTTGTTTGTAGAAGGATAGTGTGTTTTATTAATTTAAAAGTTCAATTTATTCCGTTGGAGTGTTTTTAGTGTTTATAATTTAATTTAAGAGTCGACTGTAAAATGTATTTATATTAACAACTCCAAAGTTAAGAATTTCAAAGTAGTCCAACGGAAAAGTTAATGAAACTTAATTTATCAAAATATCTAATATGCATATTAGTTTACCAAGAGACATGCAAATATCTAGATAAAGTTTACTTACTAACATTGATTAAAATTTTTGCCAATGATATGATGTCAATATATTACAAATATATCTCTATCTTTACTTTTGGATCGTCAAGTTTTACATAGAAATATCAGTAGTAAAAATATAATTTATAATAAATGTATAACCATCAATAGCTTGACGCAGCGTTAAGTTCCGCCACTCAACACGCAATACCTCCAGAGCTTGGCGGAAAGTGGAGAACGGGGTGTCTTAACATTAAGTTCCCTCTGCCTACCCTGCTGTGTGCGGGATACAACAAGAAGCTGTTTTTTTATTTTTAGCTTCCCGAGTAAAAATTTATACAGATTTATACATTTATAAAGGATGTACGCGGTTGCATTTTCAAATTATAGGAGCCAATCTCGATGCTCATGTAAAAAAATATTTAATTACACAAATCTTAATTTAATTATAACTTTAAAACACAAGGAGTATTATATTAATAATATTGTCTGTTATTATAAAATAGCAAAACACTACAAAATATTATAAAATTACAAAACAATTTTTTTTTATTAACAGATATTTTTTTGGCAACCTCATTAAATATTTACATATTGTACAGGCTACTACGCTGTCGTTTTTATGAAAAATCTTAGTGTCTTAGAGTACCATCGTGTTACTCAAGGGTGTATATATTATCACGGCCCGCTACAAAATAGTGTAATTTGAGTTTGAATTCGGTGTTTCTTAACACTAGGTTCCCTCTGTCTACCTTGCTGTGCGGGATACAGCGTGAAGCTGATTTAAGAATATTTATCTACTTATTTTATATGGAAATTGTTTATTTTTATAAAAAAAATCTATAAAACACTAGATCACAATATAATATTAATTTTGGGTTCTTCCTGTAATTACCATATTGTTTTATTAAGTGATAAAAACTACCATATACCAGAATGTTTAATATTTAATTCAGTTTGATACTTCCACGCGATCTATAGATAAATGCTCTTGACAGACAGATAAACAGACAACGGGTAGGCATTCTGAAAATGAATTCCGAGTATATGTTGCGAATGCTTAAAAAACTTATAAGTCAGCGTGTGCAAGGAAATACATTTTTTTGAGTTTTAATGTGTCAGTTATATAGAGGGAGCCGTCTAATAACAAAAGTGACTTACTTAAAACTCTAAAATATCTGGTTTTCATCAGAAGAATAAAGATAAAATTGTATATGATGATTCTTCGATTAGTAAACTTATCCACCGTATCTAAATCAGTTGTTCAAAAACTTTATAGTGCCCCAGGCCCACGACCTACAATGTGGCTTGCCAAGCGTTGTCTACTAGTAGTCGCCAATCGATGATTGAGTAGCTGATTCTACATCGCAAAAGATTAAACGAGAAACGAAAGCTAACCAGTGATTCTTTCATTGTCATTATAAGAAAGATATGTAGCCCTCAGAGCGTCCTCCAATAAAATTTGTGAAAATTTTATTTATATATTGTAAAACTTTTTTTCTAAAGATATTTTTTTCTAATTTCAAAAATCTTTACAAATTCTACAATATAAGGCACTGAGTAAAATTTGTCAATTATAAGTGGAAATGTTTTACTAATTAAAATCTATTTTTTTATTTACACCTATAGCTAGAAGCTAGAAGAATAGGCAGGCATTGAAATTGGGCAAAATAGCGGGATGTCAGTGGTGTGGTCTGCGATCGTAGCACCAGCCTATGAACTACGAAAGTTCCTTACTCCCTTACTATATCTATCCCTGGAGGGAGACCTACCTGACGCCCAAAGTAGCAATGGTTAAATGTCTCGGTACATTACATGAGAGTCTAAGGACTAACTAAACATCGAGGACTTCAAAGGCCGTGCCAAATGGTGTAGGTTGAGTGGGAAGACCGATCCTGGCAACACCTGGAACCAATGCCAGAAGAAATAAATAATTATTATTATAAGGCTGAGAGCAAGAAGGCGTTATGTTCTGCCACCCAACATGCAATGCATCCAAAATTCGGCGGAAAGTGGGGAACGAAGCGTCTTAACACTAGCCTCTACCTACACTATTGTGTACGGGATACAGCGTGAAGGTGATTTTAATTTAATTTTTTAATTTTAATTTTTAATTTTAATTATAGGGCTTATTTGTATAAAATATAACATGTATAAAAGTCTCCCATCAAAACAACAGCAGGCATGGCTATCGCAGTAATTCGTGTTCATATTAAAGTTTATTTTTTCGTACAATGTTTACGAACAGGAAAACTAAAACAATGGGCAGCCAGATAACTATAGCACATTTAAGCTTTAAATACAGCGTAATAATTTGTTTCAACGAACGTTTTGTTTACATACGTCGTAGACGTATGGGTTAAAATAATATTTTTGCAATTTAATTGCTTAGTTGTTAGTATTTTTATCAATTGAATATGATATATAGTGTATTTTTATCAATTGAATATAATATATGAGATTTCCGAGATATAACGAAATATATCAAGACTTAAGCGCGTAAATTATATAAATATTCCTATAAACAGTTGTTAAATAGATTGTATCAGGTGACTTCGTTAATTTTTTATTAATAATATAGATAATTCTACAGTATCAGTTGTTTATTGAACGTGGTGGTGAGTTCCGCCATCAAGTATCTACATATGTATAGGTAATAATTATGTGAAAAATAAAGAACAAAATGATACACAAAAAAATTTTTCAATCTACCAATTTTTTATTTCGACGCTTTTTTTGTATAGATTTAATACAAAAAAAGCGTCGAAATAAAAAATAAAAGATATCTAATAACAAATAGAAATTGGAACTAAAAATTTCGCTGCATATATCAAAGAGAATACCTGATTTAGTGCGTTATTTCGCCCGAATACGAATCCATGTAATTTTCAAGCCTTCTAAATCAAGTATTTTATGACACCGTAATCATTTGAGTTTGTGACTTTCGAGCGTAGAATACAAATGAACGGACAGAAATTACAATCCGTTGATCCTGTAATGCGGAGTGACGTGTAATTTATCAAATTTTAACACCTATGGAATGTGAGAGGAGTTTTGTTCTTTATTCTGTTTGTTGGTGGTAGTAACTTCAAATTCTGAAACGTGTGCAAAAATAATGTTGTATGGATTATTTTAAAAACGAAAATTCCAAAATATCACGTTATTTTTCAAAGGGTTTTTTGGGCTCTCTTGAAGAATAAATGTTTGTGTTTAATTTGCAAATTTGTGAAATATTATAGATAAAGGAGTCGTTTTATTAATTCTTTAATAGTCGTATAACTTAAAATTTACCTAAGTAGATATTGAAATCACGAGTTACAACACTTTTCTTTGTTATTATGTTAACCTAGAAAGTAAATTTGACTTCTTTACTTTTATAATAAAATTAATCTGAAAATAAAAGAAACTCAAAGCGTTGTAGCTACATATTTGCCTATTTATCTAGTACAAATTGAAAATAACGTTAAAATGTCATTTCTATCGGCAATTTTCAAGGTAGCCTTTAGGGAAAAACTGAGAGAAGATTGAGTTACCGCGGCAAATATTCTTACTTAAAACTAAATTTAAATAGGCGGCGGGTAGTTATTAAATTACTAAGAAGAAATTTCTTACGATGTCTAACTTAAACGTTTCTCATGCTTCTCCTTGTTGAATATACAATTGTACAAGAACGTCACTTACTTATGTAACCTATTCTAATTTTGAGGCCTGTCGTGGCGCAGAGGTACAAAGTGTGACTATAAAATCGACTGGTTGTGGATTCGATCCTTAATCGAGGAAATTAAATATTTATAAAATAAATAAATAAATTAGCTTCACGCTTTATTCCGCACACCACAGGGTAGGCAGAGGAAAGCGTGGAGCTGTTTTTTTTTTAACTTTTTCCTTATTGTATTATGGTATGGTATGGTATCCCGTATTAACGGCTACAAATACTACTTGGAAATCTTTAATATATACAAATATATTGTAAATAGCTGGTCACTTAGGGAAGCATAAATTTATGACGAATACATATTTTTTTATTATGATTTTTGTCTTTTTTTAATGGAAAAATAACGCAAACGAGCGTTCTGGTCACCTGATGGTAAGTGATTACTGCCGCCTACGACCCCGTGCAACACCAGAGGAGCTCCAGGTGCATTGCCGGCCTTTAAGGTGGGTTGGGCGTCGGAGTCCGGCATTACCTGATGCGAAACGCAGTGGATTAAAGCCATTAACTACTTCACGCCGGTTTTAAATGCCGGGGGTGGTAATGATTCGGTCGAGTCTGCCCAAGCGTGTTGCCATTGCTGGCGACGTGACTTCACCACACGTACTTTAGTCGCTTCTTACGACAGCACCACTACCAGGATAATCATATACTAAACCGAACCTAAAAAGGGATCACACGGCAGAAAATTATTATTATTTTTATATCCCGCATCCTATCCTACAGCCGGGTAAGCCGGATGAGGGAATCTAGTGCTTAGAGATTCCGTTCCCTATTGCCGGATTCTGGAGGCATAACTTGTTGAGTGGTGGAACTCAACACCGCGCTTTGCTTTGCTTTGCTAGACAAAACAGCTAAAATATGAAAATATTAAATATTTCAATTCCTTGAGTGGAAATCAAACCTACAACCTGTCGAGTTTACATTCACACTTTGTGCCCTTGCGTCGCGACTGGTCTCATATTTTTAGTACAATATATTTTTTATGAAGTACATATTAAATAATATCGCAAAGTAGTTCCAAACGATTCCCACAAATTGAACTTTCTGGAACAAAGATTACTAAGATTAATTCAAAGACGATACATTATTACGTTCTTCCCATTAAAAGTTGCCAAAGGTAAGTGCTATATAAATCCTGTCGCGGTATATTTGATAGTACTTCAGAAGAACTTAATGTTACACACTCGGTCCTGATTGGTGTACTCGTTACAACCTTGGAATGTCCGTTTGGAATTGTAATTGCTCTTTACGTTGTGATGTGAAGTCAAACGGTTTTGTAGTTCTCATGTGATTTCTTAGTCCTAAGTAGGTAAACGTTTGACTGTAAACATGACAGGTTGGGAGTTCGATTCCCACTCGGGAATCTAATTTTGTATGCTCTGGTGCCGCGCGGTGTTGATTTCCACCGCTCAAGACGCGTGAGTCCACACAATAAGGCGAAAAATAGGGACCGAAATGTCCTAACACTATGTTCCCTTACAGTTTGCGGGATACAGCGTGAAATTGATAAAAAAAAACAAATAACAAGTGTTAAAATCAATAATTTAAAAGAATAGAAGTTACAACGAGCCTCAGGAACAGCTGCGTCATTCCTGAAATTTGATTTCAATTAAGGAAACAAAAGCCAGAAGTTTTATTAAAAGGGAATATCTCTTGCGGTTCCGCGACGTTTAATATTTAAGAATACATTCACCAAAGTCCGTGGATAAATTGAATTTTACATTTTTGTGTCAAACAATCTGTTCTCGTAATATGCGTGGTGTAGGTATTGTTCTATTGGAACGCACAATCTGTTAAAATTTATTTAATAAAAAAATGGATTTCTTAACGGTATATAGCTTAAGAATATTATAGAAAGTGTGGTATCGTACCAACTTTGCTGAGTTGTATCTGTAATCTTAAATTTATCTTAATAAAACATGTTGATTCGTATTTCAATATAAGTAAGTGGCGTTAACATTCTATTATATTATGATACTAGAGTCTCAAAGGAGAGCTTCGCATGCTTAAACTTATTATTTTATCATAGCTAAAGGATAAATATTTATATATTTTTTTAATAAAAAATATATAATGTCCTTTTTAAATATGTCTCAGAATATGCGTACAAAGTTTCATGATAATCGGTTAAGTAGTTTTGACGTGAAAGCGTAACAAACAAACCTACATTCACAGTTATAATATTACTAAGTATAATACAAATATATACACTTACTAGCGGACCCGGACGCGGCTTCGCCCGCTTGAACTATACGAATGCTTATTAGATATATTTATGAAATTGTTTTTGAAAATATCTAATTTGAATGAAAAAAAATATAAGTAAACGTAATCATATTAACATATTTATAAAAAAAATTAAACAAAACCAGCTACATTATTAATATCATCAAAGTAAAATAAATATTTAAAAGAATTAAAATTAAATGTGTTGTGCTATGTTTTTGCAAGTGCATGAGGTTATTTACATAATACTTAAAAATACAATAAAAAATATTATATTTTTTGTCTCTGTCTGTCTTTCTATTTCCCCGAGCTAATGTCCAGAATAACTGAACTGATTTTTATTGGACTTTCAGTGATCGATTTTACTGATTTACCCGGGAAAAATCTTTTTACACGTTTTCCTTGCGCGCGTACATAGATACTATATGAAATACCTAACTAAAGTCCTTTCTACATTAAATATGATAAGTTTTGCAAGCAATATCAAATAAAATCCCAAAAAACTAAAACCATATTTTATTAAGTGTATAACAACGCAATAGATAACCATCCAAGATGAAATAACCAACAATTCTTTCCCTTAAATAATAACTACTTAAATAATATTATGCCGCTGCCGCACAGGGCCGCAACTTACACCACACCAAGAAATTTATGAAAATCTAACTAAACTATTACTCGAATAAGCGAAGAACCAAAGAAAAGTATAAATTAATTATAATTAACAAAACTGTCAAAGTCATCTGCCCGTTCGCGACGGTCATACTATGCCGCTCGTAGGCTAGGTCATTTCGAATCAGTGACATCTCCTTAATTATTTATTAGAATGTTATACAGTGAACTATAATTTCAATCTAGATAAAATGTTAAAAGTGACTATTACATTAATTTTCATAAGGATCAATATAAAATTATAGAAAATACATCCAACAAAAACCCGATAAATATAAAGTAAATTAATTAAAATGATTACTTTTGCTTAACCTTCAGAGATAAACACGGTATATGTATAGCGGACTTTTTTAAACATTAAAGAACAATATTTTTGTAAAACATTGTTTTTATGTATCTCATAAGGTTGAGTCGGCGCCCGCTATGTATGCGTTAAGCTCATTTTGGGTGACGTTTTCTTATAACAAACAAACTTTGCAAACCGTTGCTTAGCAACGGTCGGTTGTTATTAACATGGCGGAATAAATTGCCTGTCAAACTAAAAAGTATTTTAATATATTAGTATATATCGACAATATTACAAATATGAGAAAAAAAAGTAACCTATGTTCATCCGAAGACCCTCAGGTATATCTGTATGAGTGTTTTATCACAATTGAATTAGCGGTTTGGCCCTGATTGCGTAACAGACAGACAGACAGACAGACAGACAGAGTTACTTTCGAATTTATAATATAGGTATGGATTGATTACTTCAAAGTACATATTATTATCATAATTAATTATGTTTGTAGTTCATCAAAAATCAGAGACTGTTTTTCTCTTGTTTTTCTTTGAACCTCAAATAAATATAATAGATAAATCAATCAGCTTTACGCTTCACACTTCGAAGTAGGCAGAGAGAACCTAGTATAAGGACACTCTGTTGCCAACTTTCCGTCAAATCCTGGGGGCAGTGACACTCGACACCAGAGATTTAAATAAATATTTCACCAGTAACCAGTCGTATTTACAGTCACACTTTTTGCTCCTGCGCCACGACTGGCCCCAAATATATTTCACTTAAAAAAATAACTTTTTAAGATATATCAATCAATATAATTTACAGTTTCGAGGTCAGTGGTGGCGCAGGGATACAAGCAGGTGACCGACCCGACTGGTTTCAGGTTCGTTTCCTACTCTGTATCGAGGCAGAGCGCGACACCTCCTGATTTAGGCGGAAAATAGAGAGCGGAATATTTAAACACTATATTTTTATATATTTAAAATAGGTATCTATTTATTTAAATACGTAATTATTTCGTTCGTAGTCCTTAATATCAATCTGCATTACTGGAGTTATTATCTCCAAATTTTCTTAGAGAAAATTTTCGAATGAACGAACTTCGAGAATAAAAATAAATTGTCCGTAAAATTTTAAAGGTGACTAAATTTCAAGTGAAAAGAGACGGTGTTTTAATTCCTTCCGTATTTCAAAGGCAGTTTTTATGAAAGAAAATCTAAAGTACGGTTTATTTAGATAAGTGTCGTGTAAATATTATACCTAATTAATCAATAGGCCAGTCGTGGCGCAACGGCACGAAGTGTAACTGTAAAACCGACTGGGGGTTCGATCCCCACTCGAGGAGATGAAATATTTATTTACATTTATATTTCCATTTCTGCGCTCTGGTGTCGAGGGGGAAAGCGTGGCGTTGAGTTCCGCCACTCAACACGCAATGCCTTCAGAATTTGGCAGAAAGTGGGGAACGGAGCGTGAGTTAACAATAGGTTCCCTCTGCCTACCCTGCTTTGTAAGGGATACAGCGTGAAGCTGATTTTTTTTTTATTTTAATCAATAAATTATTTTCAATTTATTAACTTTTTTATCAATTTATGTTTCAATGTACTAAATTTTTTATTTTAGAGGCCAGTCGTGGTGCAGGGGCACTAAGTGTACCTGTAAATTGACTGGTTGTGGGTCCGATCTCCACTCGAGGAAATAAAACGTTTATTTACATTTACATTATTTCCATTTCTTCAGTCTGGTGTCGAGGGGAAAGCGCGGCATTGAGTTCCGCCACTCAAAACACAATGCCTCCAGAATTTGGCAGAAAGTGGAGTCTTAACACTAAGTTAGCTCTACCCTGCTATGCGCGGGATACAGCGTGAAGCTGAAAAAAAAAACTTTTTTATCAATTTTGCTTATTCTACATAGTAAAGCTGTAATTGGCTTTTTGAAAAATTCTAATTGATACAAGTTTATTGATCATTTCAACACTCAATAGAATATTTATTGCAAAGTTCTACGTTCTTGATGGTAATATTGAACTTTTAGCTATATATTTTACGCAAAAAACGAATTAAAATTTATTTCAAATAAAGCATATTTACTTTATGATTTTCAAGTTATTTACATGATTACTTATCTAAACTAAGCCTTCGCAATGTATATAATTAGTTTTCCAATAACTAATTAGTTTACATATTAGCTTAGCAGTTGATATCGTGGACGAAGGGCACAAAGTTGATTCCCATCTGTAGAAAAATGTGTGTAAAAAAATACATACATATTTTTATTGCACATAAAATAAAAACCACAAAAAAACCACAAACATTGATCGTTTACAGTAACTGGGTGAAAAAAATTTAATTTTGTTTCTTAAGTGGAGTTTCGGAACGAAATATAGCATTTCAAAGGAGTTTGCCTCGTGAATGTCTCTGAATAACTAATGAACTTCGGCTTGACGTTAAAAAATCTTATATGAATATTTTATGAGGCATTACAGTGGCATCCACGGAATGTTACTTATATGAGTTTTTATTTGAAAATACTTACAAACATCGCTAGTTTTTTTTTTAGTTTTTTTTATTTTTTTTTTAGTCAACTTCACGCTGTATCCTGCATGCGGCAGGGTAGGCAGAGGGAACTTGATGTTAAGACGCCGTATATTGTACTCTTGTCCCCATTTTTTGCCCAATTCTGGAAGCATTGTGTGTTGAGTGGCGGATCTCAACATCGCGCTTTACCAGATCAGACACCAGATCGAAGAAATGATAATCACAACCCCTGCGCCACGACTGGCCCAGTTGAATCTCTAATTAGGTAGGTATATATACAAATATTTTTAAATAAAATGTTTGAAAAATGTACTTCTAACATCTTATACTGATAAAAAAAAATCACCTTGTTTGTTTAGACACTGTTGTCCCCATTTTTTGCCCAATTCTGGAAGCATTGCGTGTTGAGTGGCGGAACTCAATGCCGCGCTTTGCCAGATCAGACACCAAATCGAAGAAATGATAATCACAACCCCTGCGCCACGACTGGCCCAGCTGAATCTTTAATTAGGTAGGTATATATACAAATATTTTTAAATAAAATATTTGAAAAATGTACTTCTAACATCTTATACTGATATAAAAAAAACACCTTGTTTGTTTTTTTTAAGCTTTGTCATGTCTACATTTATTAAAAATCAATATTGATTTAATAACTTCTATAAATTTATTTATGTTTCATTTGCATAGAATTGAGCAAGAATAGTATGTCAGCTCCACATTTCCACTGTGAGTTGTTAATGAGTGCGCACAACTGTTGTGCTTTCATCAACTGCATTTGCAATATTCGTGTACAATTACTAATAGAACATTATTCTTTCATTTTCATGACGTTTTAGTATATTGATTTTTTTTTTCAGCTTCACGCTGTATCCCGCACACAGCAGGGTAGGCAGAGGGAACCTAGTGTTAAGACACTCTGTTCCCCACTTTCCGCCAATTTCTAGAGGCATTGCGTGTTGAGTGGCGGAACTCAACGCCGCGCTAGTGTATTGATAAGATAAAATATTTTTTCCTGATCTTCTGATATTCTTCTTGTTGTCTAAGTATCTGTCTGTCTGTCTGTCAAGATCATTCTTATCAAACTGAAATAATTTAATCAAATAGTCAGTTTTACAGTCTCTTACGACATAGAAAAATCAAAGTTCTAAATCAAAGCACTCAAATAAGAAGGCCATTCGAGCCCCGATTTTTTGCCGTATATTGTAAGAAGTTCACAGAGTAATTAAAACCTATAGGTTACTTCCCGTTGACCTAAAATCATAAAATTTGGCAATAATTGAGAGATAACGATATTTATTAGATAAGTGTACCTTATTATATATATAATATAATCTTAATAAGAAAACGTATAAAAATTTTGAACGTGGCGGAATTTGAACCCGCGCCTCTTTGTAAGCCGTCGAAATGCTCCAACTAAGCTATAAGTTCTCATCGAGCTACGTCGGCTAACAACATCAATAAGTTGTAACAACCGTATAAAAATTTCGACGTAGCTCGATGAGATGGTATAGCTTAGTTGGTCAGAGTGCTTGAACGGTTTCCAAGCAGCGCGGGTTCAAATCTAGCTACGTTAAAATGTTTATGCGTTTTCTTAATAAGTAAAAATAAGTGTAGAATAACACTTTAAAAATGTTGAAAAAAAACTTATATTTGTAATTTATTTTATACAAAGTGATTTTCTATGAATTAAGACACTATAGTTAATATATAACATTAAAATCATTTTAGATTAAAATGATCGAAATAAATGTATTTACAATGAAAATATTTCAGTCTTAAACAAACTGTTTACTGATTTCATAGTAAAAGTACTAATACATATTATTTTGATTTCATTTATAAGTTAATATCTGTATTATCAACAAATTAAATAGGGGAAACCACAAAAATAAAAACACGCTCTATTAGAATAAAAAAATACATTTAATGCTGACAACTATTAAAAAATTTGAAAATAAACATTACAAAACATTAGCATTGGCAGAGGGAACCTAGTGTTAAGACACTCCATTCCCCATTTTCCACAGATAATATTCAAGTATTAAAAAAAAAACAATAAATATTATTCTCATAAAATATTGCGTACGTTAGCAAACGCTTCCATAGCGTAGTAAGTTACAAGTAAATTTTCCTGTAGAAATTGTACCATATTTTCCCTCTGAGTTGTCGACGACAACCGCTGTTATGTTTTCGTTAGTTGGTAGTCCTGGTGCGTGGACTTATCGCTATACATGTTTGTACTATACAGTGTGTCACAAAAATAATTTGTGAGGCGGATATTTCGTTTTATATAGAGAATATATTAGATTTGGAAATGTGAGAAGATTTTTTTTTTATTTGGAGCATGATGAGATTTTTTTTGTAGGAGTACACTCCTATATGAGGCCAGTCGTGGCTCAGCGGCACGAGGTGTGACTGTAAAACCGACTGGTTGTGGGTTCGATCCACACTCGAAGAGATGAAATATTTACTTAAATTTAAAGTAAATTTAAAGCGTGAAGCTGACTTAATTTTTTAATTTTTAATTTAACACACCCATTACTCATATATTTTTTTAATAACCGACTATTTATTTTAAACAGAAGGAAGTTCTGTATTCGTTAACTGTATAAGTTTTTATGGTTGTAGGTCCATTTTTCAATTTGTGCACTGATTTTTAAAAAAATATTTTGTTTATTTGAATGACTTACCTTTCTTACTTTGCCATTGATCCTATAACCACCAAGTCAGGATCTGATGATGTTATTCCATGGAATTCGATGGAAATCCAAATTCGAGGGCTTGAATAGGATATAATCTAAAATATTATTTTCTTCATTTCTGTTTTAGTTTAAGTTAATGCATTTAAATATAATTTTGAATTCGGTTTCTTTTTTTTATTAATTCATAGATTTTACCATTTTTAAGTGCCATTTTCATATAAATATGAGCATAATTATAGGAAGGACAAATATATAGACGATGTAGTAGTTTAGTCAATATCCCAGATAGCTCTTCAAAAGGGTTTTGAATTATAACCCTCCTATATCCTTATCCTATTTGCAATTAATTTCTTCTACTGTGATTTAACTACTCTGTGAGTATTTTATGTTATGTTATTTATATATTAGAATTAATTAAATTTGAGAGCTAAACGAATAAAAATATACTAACTACCGTTCAATTACGTTGTCACCATCAGTTTGTCCTGGTGCCAAGATACCTTTAATTTTTTTGCTACCAGGCTGTGGTAAAAAATTGCCAATCTAGCTTTAGAACTTGAATTTTATCTCGAGTGAACACTGAACTCGGCACCTATATATATTATCTCCTATTCTGTGGTCGGTAAAGTAGAGAACAACGCATTACTTAAATCAATTTTTAGATATTTTCCTGTCTATATGTATAATAATCGAATTTGGTACCAAACATCAAGTTTTTCCTGTAGTATAATGGTGCAAAAATGTCAGTTTAAAACGTTAATAGTATGTATCGATAACAGTTTAAGTTTAATTGTTAAAATTTAATAAACATCACAATTTTTCGTTTTTTAACGCGTTTTTAGTTTTTTAACTTGGCCGGTTACGTTAGCGCGTGTCTTCGTTATTAACAGACAAAGTAAATTAAAACTAGTGTTACAGAAAATAATAAATACTTTTTTACTGTCTTGATATTTTTTATATTGTATTTAGAATAAAACACCTCAATAGGCTTAGGACCTTCAAGTAAAATTTATCGCTGTATCCTTTATCACTCGGCAACTGATTTCCCGCAAATCAATATACCTTCCCAAAGGTCAAACGACATTACATCAAGAATAGACTTTATTGAATACTCAATATCTGTAGCTGCTTTAGCGTTATTTGGTCCATTTTTTGTGTATTCATTCTTAATCTAACGAAAATTGTTACTTTTTCCATTAAATGAATATAGAATTCATATCAAATATGAGTAATTTCAGGCATTTGAATAAAAAAAGTTATAAAAAATTATATAATCACAAAAAATAACATAAATTAATTAAAAAAGATTATTTTACATATATTTACAATTTTCAGAAACAGTATAAGTTTTAACTCAACCTAATTATTATTAACATTTTTAAAGTGTAAGTATTCCATATTTAGGAAAGAATAGTTTTTTTAGAAAAACGTATAAAATTTTTAACATTTTCACAAGCGGGATTCAAACTTGCGCCTCTCGAAAACCGTCCAAACGCTCTGACCACTAAGCCATATGTTCTCATCAAGCTACGTATAAATTTATAAGATTCTCCCTTCGGAGATGTTAACAATATAAATCAATTGTAACAAGCCTATAAGAATTTTCACCTAGCTTGATGAGGATGTATAGTAGCGGTCAGAGTGCTTGGAAGTTTTCCATAAGGTGCGGGCTCAATCCCGCTACGTTTAAATTTTTATACGTTTTTCTAAAAAGTATACCTACTTAGTTATACTAAAATACACTCATGTCGAATTTCGTACACTAAAGTTCTTTTGGATAACTAAAGTATAAATAATTAACTCGATGTTATGCAAGAAATTTATGTAATGTGGTACGTTGTTGAAATATTAGGTGGAAAACGGAGAACAGAGTGTCTTTACATTGGGTTCCCTCTGTCTAACCAGCTGTGTGCGGTATGCGGTATACAGCGTGACGCTAAAAAAATGATTTGTTTCCTTTAAAAATAATCTTTAAGCTTAGCATATAACAGAAGTATCAAAGATACTGGAGGAAGGTCCCGTAAAAAGCATGAGGACCCCTGGAGGGCATGTATGAAGAGGTTGATGACAGTGGACGAGGTGAAAGAGGTATTTAGAGACTGTATCGTTTGGCGCTCCATTCTCTCTTACTACCCCGCTAGGGATAAAGCGTGAAGCTAAGTTAAGTTAAGTTAAGTTATATAACAGGATAGACAAAATTATTATTAATTTGTAACGTATAAAGGATACGCATGACTAAAGGCGATGATTGGAGCCTCATATTAATAGATTTGATTTGATTTATAATAGCTCTGTACCTACATATGTAGAGGTATGTAAGTAATTGTATCTTATTTTTTCATTATAACTAAATAAAGAACAGCACTTGTTTGCTTATTCGATTAATATATTTCTATAATTTGAAAGTAAATATTTAATGTAAATTTAGTAATTTAGTACAACAATCTTTTATAATAAAATAATTTTAAATAAAGTTTTTAGCTTTGAATCGACCTTTGTCTTATATCTCCACACCATCACTGGATGGCAGGGCTTCGAATGCTCAAGGTTCGTTCCTTGAACCCCGGTGAAAATAGTGAGAACCTCGTTTCAACATACTCTATTCTCCATTATTCCGCCAACGTCCGTGAAATTGCGTGTCAAATGACGGAACTCAACGCCGCACGTACAAATGAGAAAGCCGGAGCGACTATCAACTATGCTATAGCGGTTTACACATTTCCACCATCTATTATATAGAGCTACCCTAGTGGGACGAGCCTACAAAGAGAGCCCTATATAAAAACCCCAAATATTAATATAATATATTATGCTTTAAAAAACCTAGGCCGATCGTGGCGGAGGGGCATAAAGTATGGCTGTAAAACCGATTGGTCGTGGGTTCGATCCCCACTCGAGGAGATGAAATATTTACTTAAATTTATATTTCCATTTCTCTGTTCCACTTCTCTGATGTTGAGACAAAGCACGGCGTTGAGTTCTGTCACTCAATACGCAATACCTCCAGAATTCGGCAAAAAGTGGGGAACTGAGTGACATAACACTAAGTTCCCTCTGCCTACCCTGCTGTGTGCGGGATACAGCGTGAAGCTGATTTATTTATTTTTATTAAATAAAAATCCTATCCATCGTATAATACAATATAATAGTATCTATATGTACTATGGCCGCTAACATGCCATATAATAACGAATATCAAACAAACGTCCCAAATCTCAGTGTTTAAATGTGATAATGAAGTGGCGAAAGGCAAAGTGGCTACAAGCTTCTGAGACGACGCGCATGACGTTGAATAAGTAATGATACGTGGTACAATGTAGCGGGTACGGGTGGGGTTGTGTTAAATTTAGGTATTTTTTTTTAAATTTGTTTTATATAAATTGCCTTAACTCAACCTAAATCAGCTTCACGCTGTATCCCGCTCACAGCAGGGTAGGCAGAGGGAACCTGGTGTTAAGTCACTCAATTCTGGAGGCATTGCGTGTTGAGTGGCAGAACTCAACGCCGCGCTTAGCCTCGACACCAGAGCGAAGAAATAGAAATATAAATTTAAGTAAATATTACATCTTCTCGAGTGTATATCGAGTGAAGTCGTCGGTTTTACAGTTACAATTTGTGCCCCTGCGCCACGACTGGCCTCAACATATATCTATTTGAAATAAAATTTAGTTACCTCAAATTAGGCCTTAGTGGTACACAGACAAGAGCACAATGAAATATTTAATATTTTAATTTCTTCGCTGTGGTGTCGAGACAAAGCGAGGCGTTGAGTTCCGTCACTCAACACGCAATACTTTCAGAACTCCGTGGGAAATGGGGAACGGAGTGTCTTACACTGTTCACACTAGGCCTACCTCCTTCTTCTACCTTCTGCCTACCCTGTCGTGTGCAGGATACAGTGTGAAGGTAAAAAAAAGGTTTACTTAAATGATACGTTGTTTTGTTATAGTATTTTATATGTTTTTTTATTAATTTAGCAAAATTCGTTTTTAGTAAAGTCAGTGAGGTGAGATTGAAAATTGTAAATGTCTTCTTTCAGTTTTTAATAATGGTACACCGTGATCTATTTTTGGATGTTAAATTACAATGTCATATAGGAGCAAAAAGTGTGACTGTAAAAACGGACTGGTTGTGGGTTCGATCCCCACTCGAAGAAATAAAATATTTACTTAAATTTATATTTCCATTTCTTCGCTCTGGTGTCGAGGCACGGCGCACGGCGTTGAGTTCTGCCACTCAACACGCTTTGCCTCCAGAATTCGGTAGAAAGTAGAGAACGGAGTGTCTTAACACTAGGTTTCCTTCCTACCTACGTAGGAATACAGCGCGAAGCTGTTTTTTTTTAATTGTTTTTATATTCACTGATGTCAGTTTATATTTATAGTAAGTTTATTTTATACTCATTTCAGACGAACATTTCAATCTATTTTCTTAATTTAAAAGTATGAAACGTGACTGGATATGTCATTATATATGTAAAAATAACTAAAATGAATTTTAAAAAATATATTAATTTCATATAATATATTAAAATATCGCTTTGCTCATACTCGTCTCTCCTAACCAAGCTCTAACTCAGTCAAAGTTTAAGCGATACAAACTAAGACTGAATAATGTAAATAAAAAAAATATATATGATTTTCGAAATTTGTGGTTATTTTTTTTTATATTCTCTTTTGTAACTATTATTCTAAATTATTTAAATCAGATATTATAATAGCGCAATCATTTTTATAAGCATGAATTTAGGTAAAGCACACACATTTGAGTAAGAATTTATTCGAAACAGACAATAAGAGTAAACTAAATATTTTTTACAACTTAGAAATCGAAATAACATGAATTTTACACCAATATTAAGGTAAGTTATAATAACCAAAAAAATATTTTTATTTTTCATGCCAATGCTTTAAACAGATAAGCATACTGTATTACTACATAAACGCCTTGAAAATATATCGTTATTGTATTATTAACTATAAATTAAATACTTAATATGCAAATATGAAGAAGAAAATAACACTTTTACTGCAGATATAAAAAATACAAAAATTAAAAATAAATTAAATTAGCTTCACGCTGTATCCCGCACACAGCAGGGTAGGCAGAGGGAACCTAGTGTTAAGACAATCCGTTTCCCACTTTCTGCCGAATTCTGGAGGCATAGCGTGTTGAGTGGTAGAACTCAACGCCGCGCTTAACCTCGACACCAGAGCGAAGAAATGGAAATATAAATTTAAGTAAATATTTCATCTCCTCGACTGGGGATCGAACCCACAACCAAAATACAATATAAGGAATATAATATTTTTTTATAACCAGAAATTATTACAAAATTAAAAAAAAATCGCGTACAAATTAGCGACACCTTACCCGACATTACTTAAAGTGAAGTATACCGTTAAACAGCATTTTGTAGCATCATTATCCTTTAACAGACGAAAGTACAGCAACAAAGGCTCCACTGCAAAATTCTCTGTTGTAAAGGTTATCACAGCCTCTGGAGGATGTGCCACGGCGCCTCCATTCATCTGGCAATGTAATAATGTCTTAACAAAGCTTAAAGTTAACACATCCTGGCTGCTATCACGGGAGGACTGGTGATTTGCTCTGGTTTTGCTTGAAAAAGTAAGCTTTTAAATATGAAAGAATAATATTGTATGTAAAAGAAAACTTTATTTTTGGTTTAAATGTTTATTAGGAACCGTACAATGTTCTATAAAGAATGTAAAATAATAGATTGTTGTAAGGAAGTAAATAAATTGACGTATAATAAGGGTAACCAGCCCTGGAAATTTAGAAAATGCACAAAGGAAAATATCTTGTACTTTTTTAGCTTCACGCTACAACCCGCGCATAGCAAGCTAGACATAGGGAACCTGCAAAGGTAATGTTGAGAGGCGGAACTCAACGATGCCCTTTACTCCGTTACCAGAGCGAAAAAATTAAAATAATAAATATTTTATTTCCTCGTGTGGGCATCGAACCTACAACCTGTCACGTTTTTTCGCGTTTGGTGCCCCTGCACCACGACTGACCTCACATCTTGTGCATAATTATTAATTACCCAATATTTAATGAAAACCCATTAACAACTATTACAATATTATACAAATAATCTATACAGATAAAAAATCTAAAAACTTTAGCCCGAGAACACCAATCATACAAAAATCGAGATATAGTTAAAGAAATGAAACGAAATCTGGAGCTACGATCAATATTGTTCCCTACGGAGGATGTAAGTTATCCAAAAATCCAAGGTGATTTAACGTGGCGAGGGTTTTAAAAGATCACACTGAACGTACCATCCGAATGGTACTCCAGAGAATCTCACTTTATTCCTTTTAATGTGACTTTCGAATTAGATTAGGCGCGAAGATACGGAAACGTGTTATAATAAACTTGGATAGGTTTCCTATCTGCTTACGGGAAGGTATTATACATTTCTTTGAAATCTTTGAAATACTTGGAGCATTCGATGTTGAAATGCAAAAGTATGGATGATGTTTCAGGCCAATATGGATTTTAATAAAGTTTTACGATAATTTCCTTAAGCTCAAGTATAAAGATGCTTTTTCTGAGAGAGAGTGAATAGAGATAGTTTATTTTAGCTTCACGTTGAATTCCGCACATAGGAGGTTAGATAGAAGGAATCCTGGAAATCTAGTGTTAAGACACTCTGTTCCCATTAAAACACTTCTGTTCCTCGCTTGCAGCCGAATTCTGGTGACATTGCGTGTTGAGTGGCGGAACTTAGCGCCGCTCTTTGCAAACAAAAACTATAATTCTAGTTATTATTCATAGGTTTCACCGTTTCTCAAATATAATTGGCAACAATTACAATAAAAGTATGAATTGTTCAATAAAACAATAACAGTAGCCAGTCGTGCCGCAGCGGCACGAGGTGTGACTGTAAAACGGACTGGTTGTGGGTTCGATCTCCACTCGAGGAGATGAAATATTTACTTAAATACATATTTCCATTTCATCGCTCTGGTGTCGAGGTTAAGCGCGGCGTTGAGTTCTGCCACTCAACACGCAATGCCTCCAAAATCGGCAGAAAGTGGGGAATGGAGTGTCTTAGCACTAGGTTCTTTCTACCTGCCTACCCAGCTGTGTGCGGTATACAGCGTGAAGCTGATTTATTTTATTTTACTTTAACAATAACAAGAAATTAGGCACATTAAATATTTATTTTTAATTTGTATTCCACAAAGTCTGGAACAAGCGTGTAATGTGTACAACATTATATTTGATTGAGTAAATTTAAAATTTACATTTAAAACTCCAAGTTGTAAGCACTCTCTATAAAACGAGGTTGTTGTAGCTAATTTTATTATTATACTCATCCCTTTTCTGAGAAACTGTCTAGAATGTATATTATATTTACAAATATTGAACGTAAAGTAAAAGCACCGTATTAAAAGTATAATGAAAAATGTTTTAAATATTGAGGATTTAAGGCTGAAGCTGCGTAGGCAAGATTGAACCCACAACCACCGTTTTCGTTTCGATAAGGAACGGAGACGGCGGTGATGAGCTGATATATTATATTATAATTACAATTTATAATATGTATATACATAAGGCTAAAACTTTGTTTAAATACTGCCGACAATATACAACAAATAGAGAATTATAGTTTGTTAAAATATTACTGGGTACAGGGAAGAGGACAAGATAGTACAGCTATATTTAAAGATGAAACCCTCACCAAACATCACCAACCAACCAGGAAAGAAAGTAATATAAATATAAAATTATTGGCCTAAATTTTTAATATTTTTATATATTCGTATATTACCCATATATTTCACGCGATATTTCAGCATATTTTTTTTAAACATAGATGAGCATAACTCTTTTGTACAATCCAGACAATAATTAAAACGTTAGCGTTCCCATAGCAACGTAAATGCCACTTTATAAACATAAAAATGTAATAGTTATTTAGAAAACGTAAGCCATACGTATGGCTTAGTTCTCAGGGCGCCTGGTCGGTTTCCACTAGGCGCGGATTCGAGTCCCGCTACGTTCAATTTTTTATACGTTTTCTAAATTTTTTCTTTCCTAAGTGTGAAATAACACTTTGAAAATGTTAAAAATATAAAAGTGTAAATATTATCAAATGTATGATAGTGTGTGTAATGATTTATTTATTGATTTAATGAACTTCATAAATTATTGAAAAATATTCTTCGTTCTGCATTTCTAATACATACACATAAACTATAAATGTACCGAATTTTCATACTCCTTCATCCACGAAATTTTCGTAAAAAGAGGTCCAAAGTTTTTGTATTAATATAAAGAGGCCAGTCGTAGCGCTGGGCACAAAATGTGACTGCAAAATCGACTAGTTGTGGGTTCGATCCCCACTAGAGGAAATAAATTATTTACTTACATTTGTATTTTAATTTCGTCGCTCTGGTGTCGAGGCAAAGCGCGGCGTTGAGTTCCGCCACTCAACACGCAATGCCTCCAGAACTTGGCGGAAAGTGTGAAGCTGATTTTTTTTTCTTTTCTTATTAATATAAAGATATTACAAGCATTCCCCCAAGTTGGGAACAAATCAATAGAAAAATCGAACACTATCCTATTTCGCAACGATATCCTGTGTTGACTAGATTTGATTTAAAATTTAAAATAAAAAAAAAATCTAACATACAATTCCAACCACCTCTCCCACCACAGTGCACTCAAAATTTAAATACGAATTTCTGCAAAATTATACATTTCCATTTCTCTTACAGGCAAACTCTTTTCATTCGAATTGTAGGTTGTAAAGTTGGAACTAGTCTCTTTATGGCCGTTCTCATCTTAACTGAATGATTGTGCTCAGTTTCACTGTAAAATACAATAAGCTGAAAAAGAAACGTGTTGAGAATGACCTATGATGCACGAAGTGGGGATACGTGATGTATGTGTAAGCTAAAATTTTACGACCCCTCCCTTGTCGTAATATTTTTATTTGTTACTTTATGAATAAAGTTATTTAGGTGGTAGTAGATGCTGTAACTGTTTTTATAGTTATGTAAGGTAAAAATATTTCTTAATATATAAGGATATCTACAGTATTTACGAGTTAATAATATTTTTATTATAATTATATTTTCAAATGTTTAATTATATTTGGAATATATATAATATACAATATAAAATTCAAAAATAAAGATTGTTCTTATATTTAAAGAACGTTGTAAAAATTTTAAAACTAAAAATATTTCTATTAACCTCGTTATATGGTATCATAAATCCATCTTAATTTTCATAATATTGCTTAATTAGTTGACATGTAAAAGCACCCAAAAGCCAACTTGTTCACAAGCTTGAGACGAAATTGAATACTATAAAAATAAACTATTATAATAATTTATAGAGTACAGGTCCTGCAGACATCAAAAAAATCTAATCAAATCAGCTTCACGCTGTATCCCGCACACAGCAGGGTAGGCAGGGGGAACCTAGTGTTAAGACACTCCGTTCCCCACTTTCTGCCGAATTCTGGAGGCATTGCGTGTTGAGTGGCAGAACTCAACGCCGCGCTTAACCTCTACACCAGAGCGAAGAAATGGAAATATAAATTTAAGTACATATTTCATCTCCTCGAGTGGGGATCGAACCCACAACCAGTCGGTTTTACAGTCACACCTCGTGCCGTGGTCAGATTATATCCGCCATTTTTACGATAGACCAACCCGTTCATAAGACAGTACAGCTATGATTCCGTTGTTACTTTTGTTGTTATTTTATTAAATTTCTTGTTTTGTCAAGTGTAAAGTTGTTAACCAAATGAAACAGAAATTAAAAAAATATATAAATATTTTAGAAACAGTATTTCTTTGTTTACATTTTGCCTCATGTCAAAATGAATAGGGTATAACTTATATGCAGATACAGTCCCGGTTATGTGGTAGACACTTATTGAAAATTCAGCTTCACGCTGTATCCCGCATACAGCAGGGTAGGCAGAGGGAACCTAGTGTTAAGACACTCCGTTCTCCACTTACTTCCGAATTATTGAAAATTGACATGACATATTATGAAAACTTTAATAAACTAAATTAATTATTTTAATATTACATACAAAACTTACTAAGTACCTACTCACAGTTTCATAAAACTAAAACCTTGTTCTGTTATTCTTTGGTAGTTGCCATAACTAAAGATCTTTTCCTTAATGCTTTAACCGAGCCGGTCAGAAGCAAGTCTCTCGCTCAATTGTTTTAGTTTTCATGACTGAAAACTAAAAATCACTTTTGAATTTAAGTTTTTGTATCACCTGCACTACTTTAAAGCACTATATTTTAAAGTTGTCTTTCCTTTATTTTCCGTTTCAAATATTGCAATTTGTTCGAACAAATTAAAGTATAATAATATATTTTTTTTTTGTTGTAGAGGCCGTCATCGCACAGTGGCATTAGCGCGTAAACGAGACGGTTATGTATTCGATTCCTACTCGGGGGAATGAATTATTATTTATTAATATTTTAATTCCTTCGCTCAGTTATTAAGGCACAGAGCGGAGTTGAGTTCCGCCACTCAACACGAAATGCCTATGCCTGTATATGTAGGGAATCTGCCTACACTGATGCTGCCATGCATATATACAAATATATATATATATATATATATATATATATATATATATATATATATATATATATATATATATATATATATATATATATATATATATATATATATATATATATATATATATATATATATATATATATATATATATATATAAAGCAATATTTTCCTTTAAATATTTTGTTGATTTTTTATTTATTGAGCTCTTCACTGCTATCATTCTAAACAAATATTCTGAAACGTCATACAATTTCTTTAATATTTTTCTTTTGAAAATGTTTGCATTTATGCATTTGAATGTATGCATTTTCATATATATATAAATAAATAAAAATAAAAAATAAGTGTTTTATTGACAACATTCATAATTATACATATATCACGCAAAGGGACTTGCAAAGGGACAAAAACTTTCATAGATATTTGTAACCAAGATTGAGGAACTTCTAACATACAGCCGTCCACTGAACAATATCATAGAAAAATGCTGAATAGCCACTCTGGCTGGCTCGGTCTTAGTCACAAACTATTATTTCACATTATGTTGTGAAACTTGGCTGTTTGCGTCTGACGTTTATTGCTTTTATATTTTACGATCTATGGAGGACTTGCTAAATGTAATGTAACTGGATGAAACTAACGTTTTTCAATACGAACGAATGATTGATATTAAAAGTTGAGTAGCGTAACTCACCACTGCAAATATTTAAAATATAGGTATTTAATATCTTTGTGGTGTAGAGTTACGCTACTCAAAATGTCTTTGAATAAGTTTTTAGTACTTTACGTAAAAACAACTAATTTTATTTACTCCTCTCTAGAGAGGCGTTAAAAAACTGATTTATATTTTTATTCACGCTGTATCCCGCACATAGCGAGATAGGTAAAGGGGACGCAGTGTTAAGACACTCATATTCCCCACCACCACCACTATGTCCATATTAAAAAATCCAGTATTGATGTGTCTATCAATAATATTGTTTTGCACCGTATTAATTTACATATATTTATGTAAGCGTATCCAATACCGCTTCTTTTGTAATTTTCCCGCATACTGCCTATAGAACACTCTACGACTCAATGACATGCATCTACTTTTACCTCTATAACAAAACTGATGTATTGCTACCATCATATTGTTTTTTATTGTCGCTAAATTTTATTTAAAAAAAATATGATTATTAATACAAAAAACGTTAAAATAGTAGCTTACAAGAAAAGTTAAAATAATCATAAAATACATTGAAATATATTATGAGTTTATTTATTTTTTCAGGCAAATTTACAAGTTTCTGTAGTGAAAACTAGCTTTTAAACACTAAGTTTGCTATTACTTATTGCAAATATTAAAAGCTATTTCAAACAATAAAATCAATGGTTATTAATCAATCATGATCGAGACAATGAAAGAAAAAGTAACAAATAAGTTCTTTTGTCAGCTTCTCCCACTTCCGCCGAATTTTTAAGGCATTGAAACGAAAATATTAAATATATTATTTCTTCGAGTAGGAATCGAAGCCACAACCTGTCGCATATACTATAACATCCCAGTACCCCTGCGCCACATCTGCCCTTAAAAAAAATCGTTATATATTACTATTAATGAACGATAAAGCAAAACTCACCTGGACAGCAACAGGCCGCAGAAACAAAGTAAATTCTAAGACCATTATACAAAATGGTACAATTAAAAATAATAAACGCTACATTAATTGTTCTTGAAAACGTTTTAGTGCTTCAGTGTTCGTTAAAAATGGTGGTGGACAGGTGGCCTGTTAAAATTATTAGTAAATGTTAAGGATATCGTAGCGTAATAGTGTTTGACTATGTGTAACATGAGTGTGGGTTCGATCCCTATTTAGATGTACTCGTTGTAAGATTTGTTTCAATGTAATATATATAATATTAAATCTTAATATAGAGCGTTTTTCGTAATGAACGATGGATTTCTGTACATATAAATATACAGGGTGGAAGTGTCAGCACCACATTAAATGAAACCACAGTTTTAACTACTCTATAAAAGCCTAATATAATTCAGAAAAAAATGAATTCCCAAAAATGAAAAAGTTTTTTTTCAAACAAAATAAATAATAAAATTGTAATTTTAAAACAAAACGCCATTTGTAAGGATGACGCACGCACACATAAACCTATCAAAGGAACACTGCCGCACACGCCTCATTTCGAAATCGAGTCGTATGTATTGGCGATAAAGTTCAAAGTTGTTTAACCTTTAGTAGTATTTTTGTAGTAGTAAGTGTTTATGTTATTGGGATCTATACGTAATCGCGTCACACGAAATACAGGTATGGATAAAAATCGTGAAATGAAAAAAAAATCCTACGTCCACACTGTTGACGCATCTTGATTAATTTCTTCTAGGTATAGGTTTGAAATATTTTACCCTATATGCTGTTTCCGTAAATGGAGCGCTGCCTCTTCCACCCTGTATATATATATATATATATATATATATATATATATATATATATATATATATATATATATATATAACCACAAAATGTATCTTTTTACACAATATCTCAACCAAAATACATTACCAAGGCTCACGGTGAAAACAAAAAATATAAAACGAGGCCCTTTTTTAAATAGCATCTTTCCCCTTGATATTGATTCCTTTAAACATTCGCTCCAATTGACCTTGTAAAGTAGGTATACATTTTGCAAGGGCTCAAAGACGATAACAAGATTTCTAGTCAAACTTCGACGATTCCGGGGATAGAGATACATTATTTTATGAAGTACATGTTTCTTATACTTCGTATACAACTATTTTTTTTTATGAAACCTGCCACGATTATTTACGATTACGAACTGAATTGTGTTGGTGTATTAACTTTACAATTTTTCTCTGAACTATTTTAATGAAACTAATCTGAACATTAGGTTATCTGAACGAGATATAGCGTAAAACTAAAAAATAAGACACTAAAACATAAAACCGACAAAAAAAATAATTTTACTAGGCTATGAAATTATACTAGAATATACAGTTAGTAAGGTAGTTATGAAGTACTCAAGAGGAATAATGTAGAGCAGCCAGGTTTATAAGATTTTTTAAACATTTTTAAAGTGTTATTCCACACTTAGGAAAGAAAAATACTTATTTAGAAAACGTATAAAAATTTGAATGTAGCGGGACTCGAACCCGCGCCTCCTGGAAACCGATCTGGTCGGTTTCCAAGAGACGCGGGTTCGAATCCCGCTACGTTCAATTTTTTATGCGTTTTCTAAATAAGTAGGTTTATAAGATTTTTTGATTTGCACTGCACACTCCTTAAAGAAACGTTGTTTTTCCATTTTCACAAATAATTATAATATTTTTCATATTTTATTTAATTCAAATAACATCTTTACTGTATTAACGCTGATCTTGCTATAATAAAAAAAATGTAAAATCGTTATTTCACATGACATTAATAAGTTAACATAGTATAATTATAAATTAATTGATTTCAGATCAAAAAGTATGTAGACCCAAAAATTCTATTTGTATAAAATATTAAATAATTTTAATAAATTAAAATTAGAGTTTATAGTAATAGCAGGTATATAGAGAGTATCTCGATTGACGGGTCAAAGGTGGCCCATAGGGAAGGGAGGCCCAAAGTCCGAGTATTTTTAGCGACATTTCATTTCATAGTTCCGCAGATATTTGGAGAATTGTGATATTTTTTGTATAAATCGGATTCTTAAAATAAGCTGAAAAAATAACCAAATTGTTCGTGATTTTTTTCCCTAAAGTAGTTAACTAGCGGTACCAATACTCTTGTAGGATATTTGCTGTGTTATATTGCTTTATGTAAATCGAAATAACATCAATAAATATTTCAAAACAGAATTATTTAAATACTAGCAGCTCGCCCACGGCTTCGCCCGCTTAAAATACATGATTATTGATTTAATAAGCAGAATTGATTGACAACTACAATGACTTCTAATATGTTTTTTTTACGACATTATCGTCAAAGAATTTTTTAATTGTTTTAAAAAAAATACGACCATTGTTGATATTTGATATTTATTAAATATACATAAAGCTAATTATTTAATACACGTATATATTTTTGTAACTTTATGTTCTTTTTACCTATATAATATACTCTGTTTAATGTGCTGATGTCAGTGAATAATTTAATTTACTCATTCAGAAGCAGACTTAAATGTAAAATTATTGACTTGAAGGATTCATAATATTCTTTGTAAAATAACTGCTATAACTGCATATTAACTCCTGTACAGTTTTTAAATTAGTTACATATATTATATGAACGAACCAACCAAAAAATCAAATTGTTGAATTAATTACGACTTCTTTCAAATGACGATAACTTTTTTTTTAATGAACCGATTTTGATGAACTAAACTTTAACTAAAACTTTAGTATTTAAGTTGAGTTAAAACAAAGCAATTGGTGAAATTTTCAAGTAAATCGGCTCAGTACTTTCAGAGAAAAATGCGGACAAAAATATGTCGACAGACAGACAAGAAATTCAAAAAAAATCTTTCTGCTTTCTATTATTCTTTTTAAGTGTCCCTCTATCCATTTCAGTCAAAATTACTAAATGTACAGACAAAATATTTTTACTGTCTTATTATATATAGAGATAGAGATTTACCTAAAATTAATTTATATTGTTATGTTATCCTAAAATAAACAAAATAGTCAATTGGTTACTACCACTGGTAGTTAACATCAACTTTAAGAAGTAGAAATCTATTGTACCAGTAAAATCTTTTTATATAAGATAAAATCTTGTATCGTAAATTTGACAAACTTGTCTTTACAATTATCACATAGTGTTGTTTGTGCTACTATATCTTTGCAAATTAAGTTTGAACAATTATTGCACTTAAAATAATAATGCGGTAATTCATAGAGCTTATGTCATATTAGAGCTCTAGTCTAGTAAGTTACTTTGTAAAAAAAAAACCTCAACGCAATCCAATACTTAGACTTCGTTACTTCTATTTTCTTAACAATTTGATTTAGAAAAGTCTTAAATTATCAAATATCTGGTGATAAACAAAAAAAATATGAACATACATGGGAATTTAGAGTTAAGTCCACAATAATCACCCAGCCCATAGTAGTAATATGGGCACCCATTGATACGTCGATAGCGATACACTCTGTATATAGTAGTTAACGCTTTACTAACAAAAGATCTTGTTTGACTGATCAAATCATAGAGTACATTGCCGTAGCAATCAATTTCATGATCCTATCATTCATCGAATGAAATCATCCCATCCAATCACTTATATACATTTTCAATGATTAGACATGAACTGATGGTATGATATAATCTATCTGTATAAGTTAATAATTAATATAATGAGTTACAAACGTGATATGGGATAAATTGCTATTGATTATAAGCTTTGAGGCCGGTCGTGGCGCAGGGGCACAAAGTGTGACTGTAAAATCGACTGGTTGTGGGTTTTATCCCCACTCGAGGAAATGAAATATTTATTTACATTTATATTTTCATTTCTTCGCTGTGGTATCGAGCCAAAGCGCGGCTCGATAACTCAGCAGAAAGTAGGGAACGGAGTGTCCTAACACTAGGTTCCCTCTGCCTACCATGCTGTGGGATGCAGTGTGGAGCTGATTATAAACTTTATAGATTATATCTTAACCTAGTTCATAAGTTAATAAGTACATAAATAAATTGAATTTCAACTTTTTATTTCAAGTCTTAATACAGTTTTTTCACATCCAAATTAAATAAACTATAACTTTCTGAGATAATATAAAAAAACAGTAATAAAATATACAAACATCATTATACTTTTATCTTTATTTTATAATATTTTTTTTTGTTAACCACTTATGTTATTTTAGCCTCAACTAAATAAAATGACTTTGTGCGTTTTTTTATAAACACAAACGTCATTTTTATACGCGCTAAAGCAATTAAACAACCATTCGTTATTTCTTAAATTCTCAAGGGAAAGAAAAAGATATTTCCATTGCAAATTTCGGCAAGTTTGATTTTGATCGCTACTTTAGGAAGGCCAATGAAACAAGATTGGCTCAACTCGTAGTTTGAAGTGCGTAAAATGCAAATTTAGTAGGGCCTTAAAGAGGAAATAAGACGGAGTTACACCTTTAACTTTAATCTTGAGATTAATTAACATTTAAATTCTATAATTATACTATAGATTTGTACTTGTGCTTTATAGAAGGTAAAAATTACTAGTATTTTAACGGACTACAAAAAGATTTAAGATAAAATTTTTTTTTTTTTTTTGAAGGTTAAGTGTCTTTTGTTTCTGCTTACAAAATTATACTTTTTTTTTTTAGCTTCACGCTGTATCCCGCACACAGCAGGATAACCTCGACACCAGAACGAAGAAATGGAAATACAAATTTTAAGTATATTTCATCTCCTCGAGTGGGGATCGAACCCACAAACCAGTCGGTTTTACAGTCACACCTCGTGCCGCTGCGCCACGACCGGCCTCAACTATACTTTTAAAATTTTTTTTTGAATTTCAAATTTAAATACTCTATACCATAATCATATCATGCACAGGGAAAAAAATAATAATTGGACGACAAGCTCAATACTGAGAATATGTCTGTTTTTTTTAGTGTTGCCTAAAAAAATGTTATGAGCCATAAAATAAAAAAAAATAAATTAAAATGACTTGCAAATGTAAACCAGCTTAGAGAAATCTTGACATTCAATTTAATTATTTGTATATAAAATTTCAGAATTATCCAAACTACTTGGCTTTCATTTAGATGTCAAGCTAAAAGTCAAGTTTAATATATATTAAGCTAAGAGATTTTTAAACGTAAACTAATTTAAGTGGTTTCATAATTTTTAATATTACTAAGAGGTTATTGTGATGTAGTAGATCGGCGTTTGACTGAAAGTATTCAAACTCTATCCTCACTCTGATAAAATAATATAAAATATATAGAATTTATGTTTCATTTATTAACAACTTACTAATATTTAGAATTAGCCCGTGTAATATTACACTAAATGTAGCAGCCGCTGTGTATCCAGTATCATAAATTCAACAACAAAATTCAACTTGGCTTGACACGCTACCGTGTATATGAGTATATGAGGCCAGTCGTGGCGCAGCGGCACCAGGTGTGACTGTAAAACCGACTGGTTGTGGGTTCGATCCCCACTCGAGGAGATGAAATATTTACTTAAATTTATATTTCCTTTTCTTCGCTCTGGTGTCGAGGTTAAGCGCGGCGTTGAGTTCTGCCACTCAACACGCAATGCCTCCAGAATTCAGCAGAAAGTGGGGAACGGAGTGTATATTAGGATAGCAGACGGAAGACAGCGGCCGAGTCAAAGTCTAAGCTACTAATAAATATAATGCACATATAGACTCGTACCAAATAAGATATAAATATAATATAATAATTCGAAGTTTATAATGGTACTATCTTTTAGGATCGAATTCCTTATAAAGACAATATAAGTGTAGTGGCGACGCATATTATGGGTCAAAGTGAGCTTTGACCAAAATTACAATATTGAATGTTGCTTGACGTCGCGGAGGCTGACGTGATGGGCTTAAGCGAACTGTTATAGCGACATTAACTTAGTATGTCGTGACTGACGCCGTCGTCGCAGTACGCTGGTGGTGCGCAAGCTATGCTTGTATGGCGTTGGTCGTTGTTAAATGTACCAAGTCGTAGAACCACAGTGGTAGGTTCTACGACTTGGTATATGATTAGTAGATGTGTTTTATATCGCAGCCCCAATGTATGTTGTATCCGCCCGTCTCATATGGGTGTGTGAAGCTATTTTGTGTCCTGGAACTCTGGCGTAAATACTTGAAATGCGTTTTAGTGACATATCAGCCGCTTTCCGGTAATGCGCTCGATTAAACGACTTATGTTGATCTCATAAATCAATCAACATCCCTTCAGAAAAATCAAACACAAATGTTCCGGAAGGTTTAATAAAGACTGTCGCAGCCGCGGTCTGGTAGGTCACGGTGAAGGGGCGGGCGGTGCCTTTATGCTTTCTTTTATTTTAACCAACATGCAGTTAGTGGAAAGTGAACACGCAGTTAGTGGAGTAGTAAGTGGAAAGGAAGATGAAGAAGAAGTGTCCTATCTCTTGGCTTTTCTTCGGAAGAACTCCGAGTTATAACAATGCAATATTGTCGAGTTTTCGGTTATTTAAATAACCTTCTGATGACAAACATATTATTAGAACGATACCTTCGGATGGTATTGTTTAAAAATTCTTAACTCTGTTACCTCTGAATCTCAGACTCTGAATCGGGACTCGAACCTGCGCCTCCTGGAATCCGGTTCCAGGTCCTTGTCGTTTCCATCCTGGTCGGTTTCCAGGAGCTACGTACCAATTTTTATACGTTTTCTAAATATTTTATTTTTTCCTAAGTGTGGAATAACACTATAAAAAATAAAAAAAGGTAAAAAGATTTTGGATTACGCACAATTACAACGATAAAAGTGCTAACCACTAGACACATCACGAAGCAAAGCTTTATTTAATAAATATATTAATTAAAGGTGTATGGGGAGATTCCCCATAGGTGTAGTCCTCTGAGCTGTAACTGAGTAATTACAACTCCATTCTCATATTCTTATTATATAGATGAAAAAAAATGTTATTGCCAAAGGTTTAGTCCATATAAGTCCTTTAGTAAATATTATGAAAAATAGGTAGGTTATCCATTTCTCACGATTTTTATTTTATTCAACGTATAAGTATTATACTCTTAATGGAATTAAGTCTCATTTCAAAACATGCAGATTCAACAGCTAGGATTTAGGCTGTGTAGCTTCATGTGAGAAGAACGGAGGTAACATTAACTGATTATAAACCTGTATAAAAATTTATACGCAAAGAAAGTAAAAAAAATGGATGGAAGGTTGTAGTGCTATGGGAAAAAATTTATGATCTATAATATTAATGATCGTGACGCATCTTTTGATAAAACTTCTGATTGTGAACGCTATTAGCGCCGCTTATTTGCCCCTTAGGGGTGAATTCTAAAAAACCCACGAAACACGTGTTCAATAAAATATTTTTAACAGTTTGAATTTTATTTTTTTTTTTATAAAAATCAGTGGTGATTGAAAGACTTTTCCAAATAAACCTTCAATTCTTTATTTGAATCCTTAGGGGGTGAATTCTAAAAAACAATGAAACACATACTCAATGAAATATTTTTAAGAGTCTGAATTACAAATTTTATAAAAATCGGTGCCGATTAAAAAAAAACCATACAACACCTATTTCATCCCTTTAGGGTTAATATTTTCAGACCCGCTCGCGACTTCGCCAGCTTGTACCTACTACACAATTATTTTTTTTCTTAACTGAATTATTTTTGTGATCTAATAACATTATCGTTTTAAATACAATATTCATTCATTGAAATTAAAGTTAAATAAAACACTTTTGCAGCAATATTGTTGCATGTAATATTTTATATTGGAATCGGATTTTACAAAAATGGAAACTGTATTTAAATTGGCTAAGCCGTTTTTGAGATTAGCGCTTCGATCAACTATCCATACAACTACTACTGTCTATACTTGATGGACACAATTTAGGGAAAGTGGAAAACGTAGTAGCATATACCTTCTGTACATAATTTGAAAAAATGTAAAAAAAAACCTTATATAAGGTATGTAAGATAGGTAATAATGAACAATACCCGTTTATTTTAAATTTAATATTATAGACTTAAAATAAACAGGTTGTAACTTGATCTACGGATATGTGGTTATATATGAATACATATGTAGTGTAGTATTTTTCACTTGTATGTAAAATTTATATATATATATATATATATAAATATATTATTGATTTAATAAACAGAATTGATTGACAACTATAATGACTTCTAATATGATTTTTTTACTACATTATCGCAATCGTATAAAAAATTTTGATTGTTTTGAATTAAAAAATACGACCAATGTTGATATTTGATATTTATAAAATATAAATAAAGCTAATTATTTATTATACGTATATATTTTTGTAACATTACGTTCTTTTTACCCATGTTATGTAAGAAGTCTCATCATAATTTTAAAACTTTGTTAAATGTGCTGATGTTAGTAAATAATTTAGTTTGATGCTTCAGATACAGCCTTGAATGTTAAATTATTGATTTGGGTAAGGACTCATAATATTCTTTGTAAAATAACTGTAATGTTTGCATAGTAACTCCTGTACAGTTTTTAAATTAATTACACATATTATTAGGTAAATGTACAATTGGTAAATATGTAGTTATTACAGAGTACGCGTAGAAAGGATGTTTTTAGGCATTTTTATATAGATTTATTTCAAACGAACGAACGAACCAAAAAATCTATGTATTTGCTTGATAACTCTTTGAAGATCAAATCGTTCTTTATCTCTGTGTTGAATTAATTACGATTTAAACTTAACTGTTATGATTTATGAAGGTTATCTCCACTAACGATTCAATTTTGTTTACTTTATTGTATAAAATATTGTATAATAGTGCTTCAAAAATATATATTTTTATCAACAGTCATATAACCAAGACGTTTCGAATGTCATTCTTTAGCCAGGAATCTTACCAGCGCGATTGCTATATAACATTCGCAGGTAAACTAATGCCTTGAGTTCATTCAAAGGACGATAACTTTTTTTTAATGAACCGATTTTGATGAACCAAACTTAAGTAGTTAAGTTAACAAAGCAATTGGCGAAACTTTTAAGTAAATCGATTCAGTACTTTCAGAGAAAAATGCAGACAAAAATATGTCGACAGACAGACAGACAAGAAATTCAAAAAAAATATTTTCGCTTTCTATTATTATATAGAGGTAAATTTTAAATATGAATGAAACCAAACTACGGTTTAATAAAGTCATGAAGTGAGATTTACAATAATAGCCAAGCTTTCTAATTAGGGCGGGCGGGTAGTAGATACTTATCGTTGAATAAATATTCCAACCTCACCGTATTTGAAATCGTAAAGTATATTTGCTAAAACTAATACAATATAATATTTTCTTTAATTTTTTATGGTTATAATTAATGATAGTAATAATATATTTGTTTTATAAAAAAAAATCTTTATAAACTTACATTTATGCAAGCTAATTAATATTTTTTTTTATAAAAGTAAGGGGCCAGTCATGGCGCAGGTGCGCAAAATGTGACCGTAAACGCCACTGGTTGTGTGTTCAATCCCCACTCAAGGAAACGAAATTTATATTTTCATTTCATCGCTCTGGTGTCGAGTTCTGCCTCTAAACACGCTATGCCTTCAGAATTCGGCGGAAAATAGACAACGGAGTGTATTAAGACTAGGTTCCCTCTACCTACTCTGATGTGTGGGATTTTTCAATTTTTTTCAATATATAAATTTTGAATACATTCAATATATTATTGACACATTTTGTAGTAAACTATTCAATATATTTTTATAATCTTTATTAGAGTGCCATAAAAAATAATAAAAAATACAATCATATATTCGCCAGTACACATTAGAATTTAATATAATAAAAATAATAAATTATCAATATCTGAACACCCATTATATTTTCAATTAAAAGAAAAAAAAAATCCAAGTCCAAACATCTAAAAAGGGCTTTCAAAATAGGCATAAAAAAAGATAAATCAATGCCTATTATTTCAAGCTGAAGCGTTGAGATAATAAAAAAAAATATTGTAAGCAGTGGCAAGTAGAAGCGTGTGGGGAGCGGGGTGCCCCGCGCCCATGCTACACCCTGTGAGCCATCAGTCGCCCCTAAGTCACAGGTTTGTACGCAGCATCCGATTCATTCTCTTTGATATTCACACGAAATATCACGTAAATACAATCGCGTTTACCAATATTAATAAATTGTGATGTTGCCATATAAGATATTTGAGTAAAATATGAATAAAATAACAAATATGACTCGGTTTATACACGTTTTGGCTACAGCCGGCGTGTTGTTTTCATTCGTCGGGGTGTCGGCGCAGTCTTTCCCAGTCGAAAAGATCGCTCTCGGTAAGTTTTATTATTCCTTTGATTATTATTATGTTATTATTTTTTAAAAGTGATTATTTTTTTATATTAATTCGTTTTATATAAGGTTTAATTTATGATTTAAGCTTGTTTTACGTCTTTAGACATTTTTCTTATTTCGTGTATTAAGTGAAGTGTTTTGTTGGCGTCTCGCTCTCGCCTAATGTCTTTGCGGTCGGGAACGCTATCGATCTTCTCTTTCCCTCTCACAGCGTCCGTCTCGCTCGCCGTTACAATCAAGTGGGATAACAGCTCGGGGCGTTTCAAAATATTTCCAATACATCGGCGTAGTGTTTTTTAACTGCACTTAAAGCCATGTCAGCTTTTATTTTCAACACTTTTCGGCCTTTTTTTACTGAAAGATTTAATTGTTGTGTGCGTAATATTTATTTTTGATTTATTTGTTTTTTATTTTTGTATCTATTATCACAAATGATTATGATTTATGAGCTATAAATGACATCGTAGCGTCAATTTATGTTGAATTGCAACACATTTTTGACGTGTATCTAACATATTTAAAATGATTTCAATTTTAAATTTAGTACGAGCTTTCCATTGTGTCCAATATTTTTCAATCAAAGTTACTTTAACACACGCACACACATTCACGTGCGTGCGCACACATGCGCATAAACACGCGCGCACACACTCAGTACACAAAATTGTTTATAAGTAAATTTTATTGTATTCAATAGTTGTTAATTGAAGTTACTTAAACACACACACACACACACGTGCACACACAGCCACACACGTAAACACACACACTGAGACGTTTTTTAATATTTTTTTTACTTATTTGATATTTTGTTAAGTTACGTTGTAATTTATAATGCAAACTTTTATAATATTTTCATTACATGTTATGCTGAAATTATTATGCATTAAGGTATATTATGATGACTACTGAAAGAATTTTAAAATTAAAATTATTTAAAAAATAAAACAAATGGAAACTAAAACTTAGCAGGGACACGACACGTCTACTGGATTGTTTACAGATATCAACGTACAATATTTTTTTTCATAACTATACATATAACTATTATATGAACGCACATGAACTAGTCTGTATGAATCTTATCGAAACTTTATAGTTTTTTACTACTTACTTCCAGCATCTAAATCACTTTTGATGATTGTTAATTTTTACCTCTGAATTAGGTTTCACCTTACAAAAGCAGAGCAATAACGTAATAAACATACAAATGAACAAAATAACTGAAGGACGCTCTGCTCTTATAATACTAATAAGGCGCCATTGTGGAGGAATCGATATATTTAACTGAAAGATTGGTTAAGGCTTCAAATCCTATTTTAAAGCAACTTCAATCATTTTTCCCGCGTACCAGGATAGGCAGAGATAATGTATTGATGAAACATCTCGTTTCCACTCTAGTCTGATTCTAAACTTATCCATAATTATCATATAGCCTATCATCATAATTATAGAAGATAGAGATAGTAGAAGAAGATAGGTGATGTCAGACTAATATTTACCATATTAATAATGTATGAGAGATCAGGGCCGATACCTCGGCAGTTTTGACGATACACTGCAGCGATGTCATATTAACTGGAATTGTTTTTTTTACATTGGTGCTGAGATGTCTATATACTGCTGCTACAATATAGTTCCAAGTGTCGATAGTAATAGCAAAAATGGTTATACTATATAATACATTTATGTATCGAAATAAATACAAGAAATATAAAATATATATTTTATGAACGCATATGTTGTCTATATTTATATTTGCACATATAATAAATTGATACATATATCAATAAAGTTTGTAATCTATATATATAAAAGGACTTGTGCTGACTGACTGAGGTAAGACGCACGCAGAGCCGTAACCGCTGATGATAGAAACGTGAAACTTGGGCAGATGTTTATTTTCATATTCTGGACATCCACTAAGAAGGGATTTTGAAAAATTTTAACCCTAAAGGGATGAAATTGGGGTTGAAAGTTTGTATGGAAAAAAAATTAAATCGGCACCGATTTTTATAAAATTTGAAATTCAGACTCTTAAAAACATTTCATTGAACACTTGTTTCATGCTTTTTTAGAATTCACCCCCTAAGGGTTCAAATAAGGGGTTGAAAGTTTATATGGAAAAATCTTTAAATTGCCACCGATTTTTATAAAAAATTAAATTCAGACTATTAAATACACACATACACAAAAATTAAATTAAGACTATTAAATATTTTATTGAACACATGTTTCGTGGCTTTTTTAGAATTCACTCCTAATAAGCGGGCGACGCCGCGCGCGCTCTCTAGTATCGATATATTAATGGAGTAGCTTAGCGAAACTTTTGACTGCTTGTCGGCCTGTCTATACGCCTTGTGTACGGAACATGCCAAAACCCATTTTGGTATGGTAATAGCTGAAAACCTGAAGGTGCATCTTGTTTATTTAAAAAAAAAAGATAAAGTCAAATTGTTTGAAACAAAGCTAACTACTGGAACGAAGTCAATAGATTGACATAGTAATAAATTAAAGCCAGTTTATAGTTTTAATAGAAATATGATGGTTTGAAATATATCTAATAAAACCAATCTTGAAAGAAATTACTAAATGGAAACCATCATCAAAATATATCTCAATATGTAACGTTATACAGCCACATAATAAGTTACTTTTCATCCTGAAAAAAGACGAAGTTCCCGCGGACAAAAGAGTGTAACTTTTGATGAATATTTTGTTGTTAAGTAGACATACATTTTAATTTAAATTATCACATTATGAGTTGACAGCACGCAGCTTATTACACAAAAAGTTATGGTTTTTGTGAGATAGAAGATGAAAGCAGCAGTAAAATATAGCTTACACTTTCTGCTGAATTTTCGAGACATTGTTTCGAGTGGTGGAACTGAACGCCGCGCTATTTCTTATTAATTAAATTTTTAAGTGAAAATAATGATAATCATTTAAATAAGTCGTTATATATATGATAAATAAGTCAAGTGGCCATAGTGGCGCAGTGGGACAGCTGTGCGTTGTTGTTGAAAGTTGTGGGTTCGATCTCTAGGGAAAATTATTAATTTCAATTTCTCTAATCCATACGCAAGGTATCGAATTCGGGCAGGACGTGGTAAACAGTTAAGAGACACCATCTTGACACATGTTCGCTATTACTACCCAATTTCCTGAGACAAAGTGAAAATAAATGTAAAAACAAAGTTAAATTAGTTAAAATTTAAAACACACAACGAAACAAATGTGATAATACTATCATAGATGCCAAAGCAAGTAAAAATAAAAGAGTTGCACATATATCATTACATTTCATTGAAAATAAAAAAGCTCATACAAAAATTCAGTAGTACACGCAAAATTTTTGCAACGGCCATAACCCGAAGAAATCCATAAAAGTCCATAGTACGTGTATGAATTATGGAATGCCGCAACGTCAGTTAAGTGCTATAATTCATTACGGTAAATGAAAACGCTCTTACCCTATTATTTACACGGCGATGCACTCCCGTATCAGGCAGTGCTTGCGTAACAAAATGTTGAGTACTACATATCTATATGTATAATATATATTTGTACGTAGGTATGTCTGTTCGTAATGTATTTAATTACCCGAATGATTGTAGCGGTCTGATTTTCAGAGTTCAAGATAATTATCAAAATCTCAACGAACTAACGATTAATATAACTTATCTGCTTTATTTTATTGGTTGTTTTGATTTTTTTGACTATTTTTTTTTATAGGATAAGCTGGGATAACATCGAGTTAAGACGCTTTGAAAAATTATTTTAACGACGTTTTACATTGCTAAGTTTTGGGTGTTAGAAATTAACACGCATTGTTTAATTGTATCGGGAAACAAAATATATTATTGACTTTCACTTATACACTAGACAGAATATTAGTGTCCATGTTTTGGCAGCGTAGGTCATAACAGGACTCGCTGGACTTTCAACTTTAGTCGTTGTGGTATAGGCAACGAGAAAGTTTGACGTAGCAGCCAAATGCTGCCCGATCTAAACAAAATCTACGTTCAGTCGTACCAAACTGAATAGTTAATTCTTCATAGATATATTTAAGAACATATTCAAGAGGGGCTGCCCACATATATGGGATCTAGTCTGACATGCTCGTTGAACACGAACTTAGTTTTGGTCATACTGAAACTGACAAGAGCCATGATGACAATATCATCGGAAAATCTGAAGTGCGTATTGCATTCGCTATTTACATTGACTACAAAGACAGTCGAATCCAGGGCTTTGAAGACGTTTTCCAACGCTTTGATTAGTTTTGGGGATATAGCGTCCCCCTGCTTTACTCTTATGCGTGGGATGCAATACTTTGCCAATTGCAGAAGTGCAAAAGCACTTCTGAACTTGGAATGACATTGTAGCAGCATTATATAGACATCTCAGTACCAATGTAAATAAAATCCATTCCAGTTAATATGACATCGCTGCTGTGTATCGGCAGAACTGCCGTGGTTTCGATGAAGTTGTAGGCATTTTAGCCATACCCGGCAAACCCGGCTTGCCCTGCTAGCTGGAATTTGTTAAATTTTCTAGCGGGTTGATTTATCAGAATTCTGGAAAGCAGATTCTTTATGTGGCTCAGAAATCAGTAATGAGATAAAAATATTACCACACCACACCCGCTCCACTTTTCCCTGGTCTTGCCTTGTTGGATGACGGAATTAAAGAGGCTTAGGCTTTTGGTTATTGAGTTGAAAGTTGTTGAGCGTGATAAGAAGTTTTTTAAAAATTTTAAATTTGGATCAAAAAGCATTCAACTAAATTATAAGAAATAATGAAATTCCACCTTGCCAAAATAATACTGTATGGTGAGCAGTAAAACTGCTTTATAAATAAAATGGATGCCATCGGGGCGCAGCGAGATAGAATTTGACTGTCTGTCTGCAACAAATTAAATTATTTTAGTTCAATCTGCAACAAATCTTAGCACTCTATAGTGTGGTGTTCAATTAAAACGCAATTTATCAAATTTGGGTAGTAAGCGGAGAACGTAGTGTCTATCTATGACTGCCTGTTGCAAGTTTCATATGCATAAAGTCCGCTGCAATTTAAAAGAGTGCAGCAACTAGTCATTATTATAAATATTTTAAAATATAACCAACGTCAAATTTTTGAAACACTATCATCATAAACTGTTGAATTTTAAATTTTATCATAAAGCAAGCATAATATTAATTATCATTGAAAATAATGACTATATTTACAACTTTATGGAATCTCATTATATTTTCATTCCGAAAGTAAATTGGCAGCTTAAAATTGGTTCTAAATTAAAATCAATTGCTGTTTCGTACATACGAAATACGACAAAAAATATTGTGATTTAATTGATTAATGTTTCTAGATTTTGTTTAACGAAATGAATAGGAGTTGAGTTCCGTTCCGTTACACGCAATGCTTCGAAAATTCGGCGAAACAGAGTGTCTTAACACTCAGTTTCCTTAGCCTACCTATAGGAGTAAGCGGTAACCAGTGTGAAGCTGAAACAAAAAAAATATACGAGATTTTATGTAGTCTTTTAGTCAGTTATAAGCAGTAATTTTTCTTTTAATAAAACATATAATTTCATTTTATATATTAGTAAAATTAATAATTTTACTATAATACAATAGTGTTATTTTCAAAAACATATAATTATTAACATGTGATTTTGATATTAACAGTATTAATAACAAAGCATTGAGGCCGGTCGTGGCGCAGCGGCACGAGGTGTGACTGCAAAACCGACTGGTTGTGGGTTCGAATCCCACTCGAGGAGATGAAATACTTACTTAAATTTATATTTCCATTTCTTCGCTCTGGTGTCGAGGTTAAGCGCGGCGTTGAGTTCTGCCACTCAACACGCAATGCCTCCAGAATTCGGCAGAAAGTGGGGAACGGAGTGTCTTAACACTAGGTTCCCTCTGCCTACCCTGCTGTGTGCGGGATACAGCGTGAAGCTAATAATTTATATTTCCATTTCTTCGCTCTGGTGTCGAGATTAAGCGCGGCGTTGAGTTCTGCCACTCAACACACAATGCCTCCAGAATTCGGCAGAAAGTGGGGAACGGAGTATCTTAACAAGGTTCCCTCTGCCTACCCTGCTGTGTGCGGGATACAGCGTGAAGCTGATTTTTAATAACAAAGCAAAGAGTAACAAGAATACTTTAAAAGAAAGATTTAAATGATTTTTTTTTATTTTTTATCGTAGTAAGCATATAATAGGAACCCAAGCCTAGTACCGTGGAAACGTGCTACGCTTTTGTTCTACAGACTGTGCGGGTTAGATAAAAGATTTCCTGTATTAACTTCTCCATGATCCAAAGGAATAAATGTATATTTTTGTTTCAATTTTTATCAAATTTTTGTCTTCATATCCTTCAAAAATATTCGAAAACGCCAAAACGCCTTTTGAAAAGCATTTAAATGGATTTTTAGAAGAATTTTTTAAATATTTAAGCAAACTATAAATTTAACTTTGAAAATTATTAAATCAATTAAACTATATAGAATGGGAATTTTGGAACTTAGTTCGTAGCTTGCATATGTGTGCGTAGATAAAAATTATAAACATGAATTAAACGAAAAGCGGAACAGCGGTAAACGCAACAGGTTGTGGGTTCGATTCCTACTCGAGGAAACTAAATATTTAATATTTTCATTTCCTCGCTCTGGCAATTAGGTAAAGGGCGATGTTGAGTTCCGCCATTCAACACGTAATGTCGTCAGAATGCGGCAGGAAGCGGGAAACGGAAGCGTCTGCTCCCAGATGGTTGTCAGATTTGCCTCTGCCACCCCCCTGCTATGCGCGAGACACAGCGTAAAGCTAAAAAGTAATAATAAGATAACAATATAATATTCGCAATTATGATTTTTTCCTTAAATACCTGCTCTTAACCTTATAACAGATATTATGTGGCAGGCTTATAAAAAACGTGTCAATGGGTAAATAAAATAAAGATCTTAATAGTTTTTGTCACATTTTTATATCTGAAGCTATAATTTTTTTTATTAAGTTATAAGATTAAATTTTGAATATACATTCCACTTTTCCTCAAAATTTGAACACGATTTTTTTTACTTTCACTTAAAAATTATATATATATATATATATAAACAATTACAAGTAAAATTACAAATTATAAATATTAATTTCCTCTACATTTTGTTGCTCATTTTCAACTTTGCTTAAAATAGAACGTCACTTTGATGTATGTTATAATATAAAGGGATAATTAAAACTTACATTTCATAAAAGCGAAGGTAAATTCATTTTACTAAATCCACAGTGCTAGCTAGTACTTCAGTTTACTTCATGTTTTATATTTGCAAAACCATTTTCCGGTGGCTTATGATCTCTTAACATGAACATAAATATATAGATAATGTTAAAATAAAATTTAATATTGTAGATGGCCACGTATTGTACTTAGATAATATATTCAACTGTAGAGTACTCGCGTTAATTACAGGTTCAATTTTCACTTATGACAAAATTTATAATCAAACTCAGGGTTTCGTTAGATAAGGCTTAGCTTTGTTGCCGCCGTGCAACATAGTGCTTAGGTGAAACCACCTTACAGCATATTTTTTTATCACTTTCACGCTATATCCTGCACGCAGCAGAGTAGGCAGAGGGAACCTATTGTTAAGAAACTCCATTCCCCACTTTCGGAACTCATATTGCAAGCATATTCTATCTAAAAATATTGAAAAATTGGTGAATATTTTGTCATGAGACTATATTCTGTTCATTCCTTCGGAACTACAGAAAATGCGTACAAATATAAAATAATTACAATTACAGCTTACAATCAAACTATTAAAATTTAGGAGGGCCAGCCGTGTGGGACAAAAGTGAGTATCTTTAATAAGGTCGGGTTGTGGGTTCGATTCTCACTCGAGGAATTGGAGAATGAATATTTTCATTTCTTTGCGAATATGCAATGCCTCCAGAAGTCGGCGGAAAGTAGGAAAGTGGAGTGTTTTAACACTAGGCGCTCTACAATGCTACATGCAGGATACGGCGTAAAGTTGAAAACGATATTGTTCAAATAGAACCTTACATTGGACTGAGATATTTGATTTTCTCTTTAACTTAAGACTAACAACATTGTTATCTATTAAGTAGGCAAATATTTATTTAATTTAAAACCATCATAAATTACATATAATTTTAAAATTCCATTAAATCCATACACAATTTCGGGTAACAGTATTTAAATTGATCTTTACAGATCATACACGTTATATTTTACGTTAAGCCGAGCTTCGTAATTATTGCATAAATAAGGACTTCAATTATTTTGATCCAATCATACAGCGGTTTAACGCGAGGTGTTTTCTTTTTTGTTTAATTAATTATTACATATGTATGTATGTATGTTTACGTTGTATAAAATGTTTAACACAATGAAAGTTTTAATTAAGCTTTGCAATTTGAACTGAATTTTAAATTTATATTGTATAGTTAATCTGAACTAAAAAAAATATACTAATATAATATTTTTTTCTAATTAAAAAATCACAGATTATAAATATATAATATTGTTAGCGAATTGTTGTAATATTGTTGTAAAAGAGGGTAGATCTAGGTGAAAATAACTATAAAAACAGTGGAATTATGTCAATCGGGGGCAGTTGCTTGTAGGCAATGGCCCCTATTGGAAGGAAACTAGTAAGAAGTAGTGTTAGCAGGTGATACTTATCACTTATTGCAAATACACAGTATCACTTTCCAAATACTTTAGAAACATATAGATGATATGTGTTTTTATCGTGTTTTTTTTTAAAGGTTAACCGCTTCCGACTTCTAACAATATATTTAAAAATAAATAATAAAATATAGGCTTCAAATCTCATTTTAAAGGTTTGTAGCGGTAATACTGTTAACAATGCTTAGTCTACGATGGAAAGCATGACGTGAACGTAGACTGATATTACTAAAGCTTATATTGCAGAATGCGTTGCAAATAATATGTACTTATGCTATAACATCACTTAACTATCTGGGAAATGACAAATAAATACATATTAGAAGCAAAAAGCAGTTGGTAATCGAATTAGTATCGAATGATTCGTACTGTGGAATGGAAAACAAGTGATAGCGCGATTGTAAAAATGGAAAAGGCCGACTGGTTAAGGAAATAATGGTGCAAATAGAAAAAAATATTGTAAAAAAGATGTTGACATTGGAAAAGTGAGATAAAGAGATTCTCGAGTAGTCGTAATGAAGTCAGTGTTTTTGAAGTTAAGAAGTCTAGATATATGTATGTATATACCAAAAACTTTTATAATATACTTTGTATCTAGAATATATATAAATATTTTTTTTATTGTTTTTTTTTTTAAAGTATCAGAAACTTAGTCTTATTTTAATATTTACAAGATGCTTTCTAAAGCTTAGCCCCCGGAAATACGTAAAACAATGTGCTTACCTTGTATCTTCGAACATCTCAGCTGTATGAAGTACAGTAAGACTATAAGAAGGCTTACGTCTTTTAGAATGGAGAGAACAATGAATTTCCGTTTTGATTTGAAAATGAACATTAATATTTATATTTTTAACACTGTATTTCTGTTAGTGTGATGCAATAGAAAGTTAGTATAACTATTTAAAACGAGTTAGTCCAAAAATCTAATATAAGTTAGCCTCAAAAAATATTGAATAAGAAATATTTAAACCAGTCATGGCGCAGGGGCACAAAGTGTGACTGTAAACGGTACTGGTGGCTACTGGGTTCGATCCACACTCGAGAAAATGAAATATTTATTTAAATTTATATTTTCATTTCTTCGCTCCGGCATCGAGGTAAAACGCGGTGTTGAGTTCCGCCACTCAACACGCGCAGCCTCCAGAATTTGGCAGAAAGTGAGGAATGAAGTGTCTTAACACTTGGTTTCCATTTGCCTACCCTGCTGAAAAAAAAATCAAAAGATGATGAAGTGAGAGGATATTAAAAACGCTTGATCTAAAATATTTTGGAGTAAAAATTTTAGATTAATCTATTGAAAATAAAATTTTGTGACAAATTTTAATCTCTGTTACTCAATAAACAAAAAAATCGATGGTTTCATGTTACATAACTAAATGGAACCTATCTCAGAGGAAGTAAAAATATCAATATTCAAATATTTCATCAACAGCAGAATTTCGGACCACACTATGGGGTAAAAATAGTTGAAAATTACCTCCTTTATCCCCTGTATTAGTGTTTGTATCTAGCAGTCATCTTTTATATTCCTATCTAAATAAGTAAATATATAAAAATATTTCAATAGTGCTACATACTTCGTAAAATCAGCGTCTATTGATATTTTAGGTAATTTTCAGAAATCCCAAATAACATGGAAGTACGGCCTGATTCGTAAATTTATCATTTCCGCCTTGACCTTTTTGCCTTTTCTTAATTTATTCAGCTTCACGCTGTATCCCGCACACAGCAGGGTAGGCAGAGGGAACCTAGTGTTGAGACACTTCGTCCCCCACTTTCTGCCGAATTCTGGAGGCATTGCGTGTTGAGTGGCAAAACTCAACGCCGTGCTTTGCTTCGACACCAGAGCGAGGAAATGGAAATATAAATTTAAGTAAATATTTCATCTCCTCGAGTGGGGATCGAACCCATAACCAGTCGATTTACAGTCACACTTTGTGCCCCAGCGCCACGACTGGCTTCAATTTATTCTCAAAACATAAAATAAACTTCACTTGATACTTAATGATTTAAATTAATTCATAACAATTATTAGACTTGTTTCACGCACTATCGGTATTGAGGAACATTAAAATCATCGGCCATTAGTAGAATGGTAGCTTTCCCAATAATAAACCATGACCGTATTCTGCCTTTTCGGACCACACTCATAGTATTGTTACTTTATTATAAATAAAATTGATATACAGTTGTATGTACACCGTAAATAGAAAATTTCTATAATTTATTTTAATTATAAGTTTATATTTATTTTAAACATTTACAAACATATATTTATGGACGTTATGTACTTGGTGGCAATTACTATAATTTTCAGTAAAATTTTAAATTCAGACGGATAAATACAAATAATATACAAATAGTAGAGTGTATTATTTAAGCTTTTACCATACAAGAACAAGAGGATTTAGAGTGCCAATACGCAACGTTTCGATAAACACAAATGAAATTCAATAAAGCAATACGCAGAAACAATTCGGAAAAAATGTTAAATATATATATTTGGTCAAATCGACATAAGCTGTTGTAGGATTAACTTGATGTCGAAGTTGATAAAGCAAATTTTTGCTGGGTCGTTTGCTGAAAAACCTTAAAATTTTCGAAACCTTATTAAATTTTCCGTATGCTCTAGTAATACCCTCAGTATTAGATAGATCTCTTGATATATTTATAGCGTTACGCTATATCTCGCACACATCAGGCTATTCATCAAGGCACTCGTTCGCCATTTTGCACTTAATTCTGGAGGCATTGCGTGTTTAGTGGAGGAGCACTGCGCCGCTGATATAGACGCCGCCGACTCGACACCCTCTGACTCGAAGCGAAGAATTAAACGAAGAATTACAAATATCACATATTTTTTTTTCTTCGAGTGGGAATAGAACCTACAGGGCTTACAATCACATCTTGTGTCCCAGCACCACGATTGGCCTAGATTATTTTATTGTTTCAATTGAAATATTTCGTACAACCAAAAAGTCACTATATATGTAAGTATATACTTTCATATTTTATTAAATTCATCTTTCCTGTCTCTGTAACGGAAGCAATATTGATGTTATTATTTTGATTGACACATAGAATATTAACGTATCTTTTATTACGAATACGTACGTAAGTAGATAGTATAGTTCGATTCAATTCAATTTGTTATACAATGGAGCGACGCAAAGTGAAATATCTGTTCAGCGAATACAAGTTCGTTTTACATGCTTCAGGCATTACCTCGAGCTGTTAATGTTCTACCAAATGTTGGGTTGCTCTTTGATTTAAAATTTTTATATCGAATCTAAAAGTATGTATTAGAAAATTAATTTAATAAAAAAATGTATTACTAAGCATTAAATAGGATTAAGTATATCATGCATTCAACGTTTAAATTTAGTAAAAAAAAACAATATTTATTTAAAAATTATGTATTTTAGTACAACTATGTTTCATTACTGAAATCCCAAATGAAATCCCATTCACTTAGTGGCTCTGATAGACAATGTAAAACTACATGATATAGAAAACCTAAATTTGATATTTTGTATACCGGCATTAAGAGACGGTCTCGGTCATGAAATTCATACGGTAACGGGATAAAACAAGATTTTAAGTTTTATAGTTGACATATTTTTTATAGCAGAGTATGCAGAGGGAACCATAAGACTCTTTATTCCTCATTTTTCGTCAAAATCCGCTAATATTAATTCACTCTCTCGAGTCGGATCGAATCCACACTCCTTATGTCATAATTACACGCTTGGGCCCCTGCACCACGACGGCCTCACTATCCAGTGAAGTGTATTTCTTAAATATTGATTTTATATGAACATAACAAAGTACATGATTGACTCTTATGTTTCAAACAATTCAACTAAGCGAGTGCAGAGTTTCAGATCGACCAAGAATAATAAAATTATAATAGGTCGGGGCAAAAATATTTTCGTATTTTGAATGTATTATTAGTAATCAAACCTCTTTGGTTATACTGACTGTAGCTGTAGGTAGCTGACTGTAGGTTTTAATACCATTAAATGTGACATTCTGAAGATGCAATAAATAAAAAAAACTAGTTCCCGTAATTTTTCAATTGGTTTTCAAGCAAGCAGAATGAACGTATGTGACGAAGAAATTCATTTTTAATTTTTATTAAAAAAAAGGTAGAAATGCGACGAACGCCGCGAATAAAATTTGTGCGGTCTACGGACCTAATGTGATATCAATAATAGTAGCACAAATGTGGTTCAAGCGCTTCAAGTCTTGAAACTTTAGTGTGAAAGATAAGGTTATGTCACAGATAAAATCAGTGCCATCTTTGAGAAAGCGGAGCAAGATCGACATATTAGTAGCTACGACATTGCTGAAGAACTGGATGTAGATCATAAAACAGTTTTACGTTATTTACGAAAGTCTGAGTACTAGAAAAAACTTGTCATTTTTATACCACACGATCTCACTGAGAGAAACCTAATGCAACGTGTTTCCATTTGCGATTCTTTGTTGAAACGTAACAATTCTGAACCATTTCTAAAGCAGTTGATTAAAGGTGATGAAAAAAGGGGGACCTACTATAGGAATGTGATAAAAAATATAATGGTCGAAGCATGGACAAGCCCCACACACCGTAGCAAAGCCCGGCCTGACTAGGAACATAGTGATACTATGTGTATGGTGGTATTGGAAAGGATTCGTTCACTACGAGCTTTTGCCACCGGGTAAAACTATTGATTCTGACCTCGACTGTCAGCAACTGATGGAGTTAAAAAAGCTGTTGAGAAAAACCGGCCGAAGCTGGTGAATAGGAAGGGCGTGGTATTCCACTATGACAAAGCCAGACCGCACGTATCTATATCAAAAATTGAGAGAGCTTGGCCGGGATATGTTGATGCATCCTCCGTATAGCCCTAACCTTGCTCCATCAAATGTCCCCCTGCGCCATTGCTCTTTAGAAAGCATAAAGCTATCCTCAAAATAATACTGTGAATACATATGTATTCACAGTATTCTTTTATTCTTTTACAGGTACATGTCAGATTTTTTTAACCAAATATCTCCAAATTTGTCGGAACGGAGTGTCTTAACACTAGGTTCCCTCTGCCTACCCTGCTGTGTGCGGGATACAGCGTGAAGCTAATTTTTTTATCTCCAAATTTCTACAATAATGGGATTATTTCACTACCCATAAGATAGCAACAAGTCATCGATAAAAACGGCATATATATCTATATTATAAATAAATAAAAAATTATACCTAAGACAATATTTTCCTTTATATGAACAGTATGAAAATACTCTTGCCGACCTTATATAAAGTCTCATCTTCTTACAACTAGAAAAGAGAAACAAGTCAATGATCGTCTGCTTTCCTTAATTATTTTCTTTGCCTATTTTAACATTATTCACAATTTTACTATTGTAAATAATTATATTACTTAAATACACACATATTTTTCATTTCATTCAATTAAAATCGTTCTAACACTCACACGAAGGAATTTAAAACTTAAAACCAAAATGTAAGCTCCAGAGCTGATCTCATATTTATTTTATCCAATCTCAATCCAACACAATTTTTCCATAATATTGATTTATCAAAACAAACGATCCATCCGCACTTGGATCCGGCTGATAATAAAAATATCCCCCATAAATATCATAAACAAAAAGGCATTAACCCATTGTTGGTCCGTTGGCACTCGCATTGTTTTGCTAAGTGTGAACGAAATCAACTTTATGACTTTATAGCGCAATAAATCTGTATGATGTGGTGCTATGCTTGTTATTGATATTAGTTCTGTTTCGTTTATATTATCCAATATCCTCCAATATCTGAACGATCGGGCTATAATGTATTGTAATACGATATTTGATGCATTTTATTGACTGATTGGATGACTAACGCCCAATATTAATAACCTATCTCCAACGTCAATCTTAGATTGTTTCATATATCTATCCAATCTCTAGATAGGATAGATATATGAAACAATCTAAGATTGACAATGGAGGTAGGTTATTAATATTGGGCGTAGGTAGCGTAGTTTGTTGATTGATTTCCGAATCACAGTATTTTTTTTATTACAGTTAAAGTTTATATTAAGTGTTTGGTTAGAGTAGAATAGGTCAAAATAGGTAAAAGAAATCAAAATCAGCAGAGGTGACCTCAGTTCTCCATTTACCACCGAATTTTTGGGCATTGCGTGTTGAATGGCGGAACTCAACGCCGCGCTTTGTCTGGACACCAAAGCAAAGAAATGGAGATATAAATTTAGATAAATATTTAATTATCTTGAATTGGTCAAACCAAACATCAAACCCACAGCCAATCGCGTTTACAGTCACACACTGTCCCCCTGCGCCATGACTGGCCTCTTCTCAAATAGGCAAGCTTGGATACAATGCTATATTATTTTTTCATTTTATTCTGTTACCAAGGTTTATAATGTGATAAATGAAACAAACCAATAGTTGATTATCTATTTACAAAATTATTGATTTTATAAATTGGAATGGTAATTAATATTAACTAACTACTAACTTTGCATATATAATAGCATTATTATATAATTATATATGCTGGTATAACAGAAACTTTGAGCCAATTCCATACTTCACAGTTCAAATTCAGATAATAAGTATATATTCTCCGTACAAGGTGATGTTACCTTAATAATTTCTCAAATAGAATGTTTAAAAACTGGTAATAAGGAGCAGAGCTGAAATTATTAAAAAATATGTTTAAAAACTTAAAACAAAGTAAACTATCACACTATGAAATTTGGAATATAGCATATATTTCAAATTTCATAGCTGACTATTTGGCCTGCTTGTTTTAATAGGCCGAATTACGTACGAAACCAATTTTACGTCCTTACATAATACTAAATCTGAATGTTATTGGCGATAGATGACAGATTTAGATATATGAAATAATAGCATTATTTCATATCTCTAAATTATTATTAACCAGTAACAGGGTAAACAATAAATATTGTATTAAGACACTCTGTTTCTGACTTTCTTCCTAATTTTCGACTTCGTTGAACTCACTGCGTCTAGTCTTGGTAGGAAATGAAAATAATATATGGCTTAAAGCAAAAAGATTAACATATTGAAGACAAGTGAAATCGAAAACCACATATTATTGATTGATTAGGTAATCAAACCTGAAAATCAATATTAATTTAAATATAAACTTTAACCCTTAGCTAGCTACTATACAACTAGCTGTAGTTTTGACAGGCAGTTCTGATAGTATCATAATATTGTGTATTTTTTTCTGTTTTAATCATATTCTCTTAGAGACTTAAATATTGAGAGCAGGTTGAAACAAGATATGTCAGATGATGAAAACAAACCGTGTTGTGATTTGGACTCTTTAATATTTCTCTTCTATAATTCAAACAATAGAAGAATAAAGTAAGTTTGTGAAGAACCAATTGTAATAGTTCATTACCAAAATTTAACAGTGATCTTTTATCGTGTATATCTCTATTTGAAGTACGACTAATTTTTCGGTTTAAACCACATTTGCGATCGATAGTATAAAAAAGTTAAAAGAAAGAAAGGTTTTCGTTGGACCATTACCGAATCCTGGATTATATGAATATGTAATAGGTGTTTAAGGGTTAATTCTTAACGTATTAGTTGTGGTTGTAGCTAATCATTACGCTATTAGGCTTTTATAAGCCTTATTATATTGATAAAAAAAAACAGCTTCACGCTGTATCCCGCACACACAGCAGGGTAGGTAGAGGGAACCTTATGTTAAAACACTCCGTTCCTCACTTTCTGCCGAATTCTGGAGGCATTGCGTGTTGAGTGGCAGAACTCAACGCCGCGCTTAACCTCGACACCAGAGCGAAGAAATGGAAATATAAATTTAAGTAAATATTTCATCTCCTCGAGTGGCGATCGAACCCACAACCAGTTGGTTTTGCAGTCACACCTCGTGCCACTGCGCCACGGCTGGCCTCATTATATTGATAAAATTTAATATTAATAAGCCTGTTTTTCTGATTCATCAGAATACATAATTCTGTATTCATCATATCAAAAGAACTAGTTGATTTGTCATAGTGTTAACACCACTTTATAATAGCAAAGCCTTACATCATTTATCTGGAATCGACTTTTGTACAAGGAAGTACTCTTTTCTTTACTTCAAATTGATATCGAGAAAAAGCAATTTGCTACCAATTCTATCTCCAATGGTGGCTGCGTTATATTTGATATGTCCACTTACTAGTATAGTACCTACCTACTATCTATTCCTACGCGAAGTATGCAGAGAGAACCTGTAGTTCAGATATTTATGTTTAAATGTACCAATTAATTTATTGATTTAGTATTTCCTGATAAAAAAAAACTTTAATCTAAATCCATATAATATAGCGTTCCTATTTAGAAATATATGATTTATGACGAAACATATACATCCGGAGCTTGAAAAAGGAGAGGCCAGTCTTGGCGCAGTGACACAAGGTGTGACTGTAAACGTGACTGGTTGCGGGTTCAATCCCCATTCGAGGAAATGAAATATTTATTTAAATTTAGATTTTTATTTCTTCGCTTTGGCGTCGAGGCTAAGCATGACGTTGCGTTCTACCATTCAGCACACAACGCCTCCGAAAATTGGTTGAAAGTGGGGAACGGAGTGTCTTAACACTAGGTTCCCTCTGTCTACCCTGCTGTATGCGGCATAAAAATCAGCTGATTTTTGAAAAAGGAAACAGAAAATCAACATTGTGACAAATTTGTCCTTGATTTTGAATACTGGCATAAAATGCTCAACAATAACACTGATTCCGTCATCTGTAAGCATGAATTGTAATATTAAAAAAAAAGATAAATAAAGCTACCTCTGTTTTATTGGTTTTTATGTTCAGATTGACATTTTTGCTTAATTCAAAATTCACACTTTAACATTTTTCTTATTTTAAATGTATGTTTTGCTTATATGTAAAATGTATGTAAGCTTATACTCTTGGTTTTTTATACTATAAAACATATAAAATAAATTACAAAATATAAATATACAAAGACCATGAATTTTTCTAGGTCTAAGCTTATGTTGTAAGTTGTAATTTCTTTATAAATTACTTATCGTCGCCTTCGTTTTGCGACTGCATACATAATGTATCAATATTATTTTTCATTTACATATGCAGAATGTTGCCAATTTTAATCTTGATCAGATAAAACCTCATTTTTAACGTATCAACTTCTTTTTGGTTTGACAATCTAAAGCTTCGGAATTCATTTCTCAATAATTTTTTTGGTAAAATACATAAAATAAAAAAAAACTTTATGAATGTGATACATTATACATAGAGCAAAGATAAATGTCATTGAATTCAAGCCTTAAAAAAATAAGCTTCCCCGATTGAGCCATCCGATACTGTAGCGAAAAAACCATTGTCCATATATTTTTTTATATGTTTTTTTATAAATATGTCTCTTTGGAATCCAGCTAGGCGAAACAACGGCGTTCACTGTGATAAAAAAACTATTACACGTGCAGTCATCGGCGCAAACTACGGAGCAACGAAATATTTTTTGTCGAATGCATGCAAACGTGACAGTATGTACGGCTGTACTAATTTTAGTAAAAATACGAAATTTTTGTAGCGCTACTTTAGGATACGGTTTATGATACTAAGCCATATAAATTTTTGAATTACACTAGCAGTGAACGGATCATTTTCATAGGTAATTATTAATTTATTTTCAATTTATTTGCAATTTTTTCTAATATGTAGAAACAATTATTAGGTAATTTGTAAAAATCTTCCTATAGAGATAAATTATAACAAGCATATAAGAATTTCGACGTAGCTCGTTGAGAACGTATGGCTAAGTTTTCAAGAGGAACGGACTGTTTCCAAGAGGCGCGAGTTCAAATCCCACTACGGTAAAAATTTCATATGTCTTCTAAAACCTATACCACCTTTTGTACATATATGAATTCAATATTTTTTAAAATCAAATACAAACTACACTTTAAGTTATATAAAAGTAATATTATCTTAAAAATAATCATAAATACACAAATAATCACCTAACATAAGTTCGACAGTGCCTAGAGCAATACACAAAAACAGTAGAGACGAACGAGGCAATCATTTAAGCTAAGAAAAAGCAAAAACACTTTATCACAGCCTCTCGTCAAATAACAGAGTTCAGTGTGTGACAAGTAGATAATTTATATAGAACATCTCATTTTGTCGAATAATATTTTGTATGGGTGAATTTCCCACAATATTGAATTTTCTTGAAACAACGGCGTGAAAAGTTTTAACAATATTTAGACAAAGCTTCGCAACGTTACCGTCAAAGTTATCTAGATGCAACTTTCTGATACACACTTCTTATATTGCATAAATTCTTGCAATCGACTTCTTGTTCGTTTAATCACTATCTCCGCTTGAAAGGCGAAAGTTTTGGAAAGTATTCGAGAAAGGAATATTGTATTGGAAATTTTACCTATTTTCAATAGCGGTGCTCCTTCGTCGGTGTTCTAGTTATCACGGTTCACGTTACATTAAGTAACTTGATACGCGCGAATATACTAACAACAGGAGCTTTCACGCTTTATGACGCACATTGTAGGTTAAGTAGAGGGAACCTGGGAACCCCAGTAGGTTCCCCAGTAGGTAGGTTCCCCAGTAGGTAGGTAGGTAGATACTATGTTTCCTTTAGGATACTTTTGTCCTCCGTATAATGTTTTGGGTGGCGGAACTAAACCATGATTTGTTTATCACAACAAGAAAATGAAAATATTAATTATTTCATTTTTCCGAATGGGTATAGAACCCATAATCGTCGCGTCTATAATCACACCCTTGTGACACTAGGCGTCTGCAATAGGTGTTCTAAGTCTAGTAATAGACTGACATGATAATACAAAATATTTTATTCTCATCAAGACTTTTAGAAACAAACTTTATTTTATATATGCACTAATGTATGTAATCATTAATCGAATTCACAACCTGTCGCGTCTACAGTCACATGTTTGTGCCCCTGCGCCACGCATGGCCTCAGCTTATATCTGTTTAATAAAATGCTTAATAGTTAAAAAAATACATGTTCTAGCGTCATTGAGCACACGTATCATATAGACATATCGCTTCTTTGTAAGACATATTGAGGTGTGAATTTCAAACAGCTTGTGATTTTAGATTTCAGTCAGAACCTTGTTTGCCATCCAACTCTGGTAACTGCACTTTATTCCATTTGACCTGTGAAAGAGATCAAAGGCAATAAAATTCGCACCTTATTCTTTATTTTTATTATTCCAACATTGAATTCTTAAATCGGAAATAAGAAACGTATTTTATGTGTAAATTTTAAATTATTATATCTATACGTTATTAAGAACAATACTTTAGATTTGGCTTCAAATAATGTTAATGTTATTTTTTTTATTTTGGCGGACAAATGCTGCCGGCTAACAACCGTAATATTTACATAATTATAAGAATCTTTTAAAAAGCACTATTACCCAACATACAACTTTAACAACTATCATAAAAAAATATTATTTAAAAAGTTTTCCACGTCTTTATTTTACAGCTTTTCATATAAAAGTAGTAAATAGTTACAATGTTTAGTATGTTACCTACTTATTTTAAAAAAAATCTCTCTCAGTTTAAGTTACTTAAGAATGCGCTAGTGCGACTCTATATATTTTATAATGGCCATACATGCTTCAAGTATATTAAAGGTGGATCACTGTAAGTCTTTGTCACTTTAGATGGATTCACCGATTTCATTTTGCATGTAATAATATCTGCTGGCTTTATACCGAGGTAACGTATATCTTGGTTAGTGCTAGTGGAGAATGTGGTTATGGAAATAAGATGTCGTTCTTATCAGAGATTGTGGGATTTATTCATACTTTTTGTTATATTATAAATATATTAGATGTGTTCTAGGCGTGATAGCTACGGTTATTTTATCTGATCTGATATAATATGTTTACATGGTGTAACGCCTTCGACAAATCAACTGTGGTCTATAGGTTCCAATTCACTCCCATATATTTTCAGCGATTGTCGAATTTAAGGGAATTTGTGATTTTTTGGAAAAAAATAAGATTCTTGAACAAAATTTTCAAATACAGCCTGATTCTTAGGTCCACGCTCGTGAAGTTAATGTCGCTGTAATAATTCGCATAAGCCCATCACGTGTTTCAATATACCATTCAATATTTTAATATTGGTCAAAACTCACTTTGATTCATAATACGTTTCATTCATACACATATTGCGCCTTTGTAAGAAATTCGATCATAAAAGATTGTGTCGTTATAGGCTTGATTGAGAGCCTTAAAGTGCATAATATGTATTAGTACCGTATTATTCAAGAGTTTGACTCGACCGGTGCCTTTCGTCAGCTACTCACCTACCATATATATAAAACACCGGTTGCGACACTCGGGCAGTCCATACAAAAACGACTTTGGATCAATATTATATTAAAAGTACGTTGATTGTATTGTTCATAATTAACTATGTTAATTATGTGTATTGCGATTCATATTATTGTTGTTTTTTTTTTATTTTAATACATCATACCCAAAGTACATACTGTTTCAAAGCAATCTTCCTGACATTTTGTACATATATATTTTTGAGACTGTAGTGAATGATGGCATATTTTTGAACCTATAGTTTATTATTGAGATTTATTTACTTAAGTTAATAAATTGAGATAAAATTTATTATGAACTAGCGGCCTGCCCGCGGCTTTGCCCGCTTGAATTAGATGATTATTCATTTAAGAAATAGAGATATTACAAACAGCCTTAATTATTAATTTATTTATTTGGATAAGTATTCACTATATTCTTTGTAAAATAACTTATATTAGCTCCTGTACAGTTTTTAAATTAATCACATATTTTAAGTAAATATATAATTGGTATACAGAATATACATAGAAAGCACGTTATTAGGCATTTTTATATAATCTATGAAATAATCAATATTTCCGGTCAAGTTCAAGTCGTACTCATGACCCGAGAGTTTCGTACCAGTTTCAAGAATGGAGATACACCAAAAGAATAACTTATTAAAGTTGTCATTTTGTATCAAATTAAGTACAGATTAAAATTTCTACCTAATAGTTTTTTTCTGTGACACAAATACAAAAAGTTGTCAATTTTTGAAAAATAATTTTGGAATTTTCCTTTATACGTGCCGTAAGTTTTAACTTCTTAACAAATTTCGTAATTGTGTATCAACGGGATGCATAAACCCTCATAGTTTATCGTCATTTGATTGCGATGATTTAGAAGATAGATTTTTTTGTGCTCTAAGGGAATATAGACTTGAACATTGAGGTATCTAACCTTTAAGCGATCTTGTACAAAATACTCTTGACAGACAGACAAACAACAAAGTTATCTTAAAAGGATTTTGAGGTGTTTTTGTACCCTAAAATACCCTTGGCACATACATACATGCAACATACAGGTGCAATAGTGCAATGCCGTTACGTGTCGCTGGTAAGTTATGAAATAATACTGCGGGATATTTTTATTAACAGTGTCAGAGCATTTTTTTCTTGAGAGATTTTTTTTTTAGTTTGCTCCCATAAGTTATTTTTTTATACGTTTTTTAAAAAAATATTAATAACATAAACGAACGAACGGACTGAAGAACCTATTCAAAACATTTCTTTGAATATTAAATCATTTTTTATCACTGTGTTAAATAATTACGAATTAAGCTAGACTGTAACGAAGGTAATTTTCGCCATCTATTGGACTTACAATTGAACTGTAACCATTCGAACATTGTTAGAAAACTATGATAATATAAATACTACTATGTTTATGTTAAATTTATTATAAGTATAGATTACACTTACACGACGAAATTAACGTTTAGCAAATAATAACTCAACAATATGTTTTATACGTTATCAACATTCATTATCATATGTAGTCAATAGATATCATTGCGTATGTTTCTTTTTTTTTTCAAATATAAATATCTTTTAAACTTTAAGTAGATTATTTTTTGATAGAGTGTAGCAGTAACCTTTCCAAACTATATTTTTTTTTATGCAAAGTGCCATCTATTTAGATGCGCCGTTTATTTAAATGCGCCATCTATTTAGGTTTAAAATTAAGGACAGTTTAAAAATGCTGTTTTTGTGTTAAATTTCACCTAACATAAAATTATATTAACCGAAAACGACGTTGTGTTAAAGTGTTCAAATTATTGATATTCCTCCCGTCGTAATTAGTGTTTAAATCCACAGAACGTTTTTTGCGTTATCAAGATTCGTTAGTACCTACTATTGGTCAATAGATAGCGTTCTTGTATCGATTTTTTAATATCTCAAATATAAACTTCTTGAAAACTTAAATACTTATATCTTTAGTATTAAAATGATTATTATTCTTTAGTATTAAAATGATTAATATTCCTCCCGTCGTAATTAGTGTTTAACTCCACAGAACGTTTTTTGCGTTATCAAGATTCGTTAGTACCTTCTATTAGTCAATAGATAGCGTTACTTGTGTCGTTTTTTACTATCTCAAATATTAACGTCTTGAAAACTTAAATACTTATATCTTTTAATAGAGTGAAGCGATTACAATGAAATAAACACTAAAACCTACCTTGATTTATTTGTAATTTTTATGAATAAAAGTTGCTTAAATTTATTGTGTACTTTTTACGTGATACGTGTTCACATAAACAGACAAACAGACAAACAGATAAACAGACAAACAGACAAACAGACAAACAGACAAAAATTCCAAAAATGTTGGAAATGGATTCTGTTAGTTATCCTTTAACACCCTGGCTAATTTTTTCTTAAATATTTTCAATGTACAGAAACGACTTTTCTACAGATTTATTATAAGTATAGATATAGATAAAATATACAATTTAGAAACAAAGATGCTATTACAAAATATTCGTTTCTAAACTACCTATATTTGATATTCTAAATGTTATAATATATTTAGTCAATACATCCTAACCCAGCTTTATCTCAGTGCACTTAAACTGCTCTTTAAATTGGAAGATATAACAGTGGTATGAATATGAAACGATATTACGAATAAAACGAGCTACACAAATGGAGAATAATATCTAGTCTAGAACAGGATTTCTTCTCTTTAACTTATAATATGTATTTACAGCAAGAAATTAAGTTAGCTAGCCTTAGAGTTAGAGTTAGGGGCCGTCGTAGCGCTGAGGCACAAAAGTGCGATGTAAACGCAACGGTTGTTTGTGGGTTCCATTCCCACTCATGGGAATTAATTAAATATTATTTATTTTTATTTCCTCGCCCTGGTGACAAACACTGGCAAAGCTCGGGAAGTCGGTGGAACGTCTGAAAGTATTCAGACGCTCCGTTCCTAATCTGCTATGTAAGGTATACAACATGAAAGTTTTAAAAAATGTTATCTAGCCCGCTGTGCATGTTTCAGTGAAATGACACACTTTTTTTTATATTACGCATATTAAAAAAATATGTTATTATTATAAAATATGATGTATGTAATATTAAAAATGTTGTGATACATTATAGTAATATTTTACAAATATCTATTAAATTTGTTGATTCATTTTGTTAGAGCAATAAGGTATTAGGTAAAGTCGATGGTGCTGAGTTCAATACTAACTGGGGAGAACCATAATATTTAAATTATTTCCATATTTTCACCTTTGGGTAAATAAAGATCAGCCATTCAATACACAATGTCTCGAAATTAGGAAGAAAATAGAGGACGAAGTGCCTTGACACTATATTATTTTTACCTATTCTGTTATGGGAGTTAAATCATGAAATTGAAAAACGACAAAATAAAATATTTTAGATAGTTTTTTCACTAACAGCCTTAAAGTAATTACATGAATAACATCCATACGCTGCTGGCCTTCCGCCAACATGCAATGGTGTTTACACTATTGCGGCGTATAAGCTTTTAAATTATCTCATGATTAGTCATGTAATATTTTTATACATAAAAGTGTTTATATTTATTTATTATAATTCTAATATTATGGTATCATTATCATTATCTAGTTGGGAGATAATATACCATAATATTAGAATTATAATAAATAAATATAAACACTTTTATGTATAAAAATATTTAGGCATAAAATTTGAAAGTGGACTCACATATTTATTTTATTTACATTTAAAAAAAATTATTTCTAAATATTATAATTTCCTGTTAACATTCAGATGTGTAACTATAAAATGTTAAAACACGTTGACTACTGAGAGTCAGGACGGGCATCACTTGACCCAAATGAGACCCTTTGTGTAAACACTTCAAGACAAAACATCAGTTCATTTGCTACCAGCTTCAGAAGCCAACAAATTTATTTAATTAATTACAATAGGAAACCATACAATTTTATCTAACGATATAGGTACTATAATGTAAACTAATATCTATATAAGAATAATTTAAGGTTTAATTAAAAATTTTAAGTGCCAAGTGGCTGTAAAGTCAATTCGTCAATTACCCAATGTTTAATTTTATATGAAATTCTACTTTATTCTTTTATTTAGACAAAATAAAATGATCGTATATTGTTTCATCACATTATAATGTGCGTCTCTTTGTTTGCAGTAATGAGGTTTCCGCGAACAATAAATGTTCTAATCATGTTCATATTAACAATTTTCAATTTTAATTTAAAATGTTAATTAATTATATGAAACTCGCTGTTCAATTTGAACACATTTTAATTGTATCGAAACATTATTCCTCGGTCGGTTGGTTAATACATCGATAATGGAAACGAAAACACCACTCAGCAGATATTTTGTCTCTCTTCTGGGGTCTACCAGCTCAGGCCAAGGCCAAGGCTCAGGGGAAAATTTTTGTACGTATGTTATCCAGACTCTTTTCGCGTCAAGATGCACTTTCAGCCTCTCTTACGTAAAGAAGAGGGATCACTGTGGAGATGGTGGCTGCTAGTATATTGGATATACATCAGAGAGTTGTTTGTTGTGGGTTCTTTCTATTCTGACAAGCTCTTTCGCGAATCTCACGCGGTCTTACTGTTAGGCCACCTTGTGTATGGATCGTTAAATGGAGAGAGAGAGATTACTGCCTTGTAGAGATTGTAGGCATTCTGTGATATCAGCGTTGTATTCCCTTTTCATCTCGCTAGTGTTTTGTTCGTTTCTTTACAAGTTTGGAGCAACTCGTTGGCCCTCTGGGTCAACTGATTTATTGCGATGTTTGGTCTCTTTGGAGTTGAGCTGGCAACGCTTTCTTTTTTTTTTCAAATTATTTTATTCCTATTATGTTTTTTGCTATATTTCCAATCAGGGTTTTATTTTCAAGATACATATTAATAAGATTTATTGTTGTTTTATTTTTTACATATGTGATCGTTTGGTATAAAAAGACAAAAGCTACTAGCACTATGCTTTGAAAACTTTATTTCTTATAGAAATCTTTTTGGAGTAAAAATCCCAATAAAAAATTATAAAATAGTGGTACACTAGACAGCAACATGACTAATCATGAGATAATTTAAAAGCTTATACGCCGCAATAGTGTAAACACCATTGCATGTTGGCGGAAGGCCAGCAGCGTATGGATGTTATTCATGTAATTACTTTAAGGCTGTTAGTAAAAAAACTATCTAAAATATTTTATTTTGTCGTTTTTCAATTTCATGATTTTACTCCCATAACAGAATAATTCCTAATTTCGAGACATTGTGTTTTCTTCCTAATTTCGAGACATTGAATGGCTGATCTTTATTTAGCCAAAGGCGAAAATATGGAAATAATTTAAATATAATGGTTCTCCCCAGTTAGGATTGAACTCAGCACTATCGACTTTACCTAATTAATACCTTATTGCTCTAACAAAATGAATCAACAAATCTAGTAGATGTTTGTAAAATATTACTATGATGTATCACAACATTTTTAATATTACATACATCATATTTTATAATAATAACATATTTTTTTAATATGTGTAATATAAAAAAGTGTGTCATTTCACTGAAACATGCAAAGCGGGCTAGATAACATTTTTTAAAACTTTCATGTTGTATACCTTACATAGCAAATTAGGAACGGAGCGTCTGAACACTTTCAGACGCTACGCTCCCCATTACTCCGATCTCCACGTTCCACCGACTTCCCGAGCTTTGCCAGTGTTAGTCACCAGGGCGAGGAAATAAAAATAAATAATATTTAATTCATTCCCATGAGTGGGAAAGGAACCCACAGGCGTTGCGTTTACAGTCGCATGCTTGTGCCCCAGCGCTACGACGGCCTCTAACTCTAACTCTAAGGCTAGATAACTTAATTCCTTGTTGTAAATAAGTACTTATTATAAGTTAAAGAGAAGAAATTCTGTTCTAGACTAGATATTATTCTCCATTTGTGTAGCTCGTTTTATTCGTAATATCGTTTCATATTCATACCACTGTTATATCTTCCAATTTAAAGAGCAGTTTAAGTGCACTGAGATAAAGCTGGGTTAGGATGTATTGACTAAATATATTATAACATTTAGAATATCAAATATAGATAGTTTAGAAATGAATATTTTGTAATAGCATGTTTGTTTCTAAATTATATATTTTATTCATAATAAAGTTTATCTCAATTTATTAACTTAAGTAAATAAATCTCAATAATAAACTATAGGTTCAAAAATATGCCATCATTCACTACAGTCTCAAAAATATATATGTACAAAATGTCAGGAAGATTGCTTTGAAACAGTATGTACTTTGGGTATGGTGTATTAAAATAAATAAAAAACAATAATAATATGCATCGCAATACACATAATTAACATAGTTAATTATGAACAATACAATCAACGTACTTTTAATATAATATTGCTCCAAAGTCGTTTTTGTATGGACGGCCCGAGTGTCGCAACCGGTGTTTTATATAGGGGAGAGGGGGGTAGCTTTGAACAGGGGCACCTTTGAAAATATGTGTTAACAGGCTAAAGTATAGGTACTGTTTTTATAATTTATAAAAGAAAAGGCAAACCAGGCGGAAGGTAAGTGGTAAGTTATAGGTTCTATGCCGACCTTTGTGGACGCGCTTTATCGATGTACCCACCCAGTAGTCGAGTTCCAGGTATCCAGACGATGAGAGATACCATTTAAACTTATAACGTACTTTGGTACAGTTAGAGAATTCAGCAGTAGGAGAAATAGTTCACCAAAACACTCCTCAAGATACATATATGTGGTAGAGAACGTTTAGTAAGGAAACGTCTACGCAGTACCAAATGTATAGACTTCCACAGATCATTGAGCTCCAAAAGAGTGAAACGTCCTTACGTTTACTGCGATCAAAATCAAAGTTGAAACTAGGGTTCACAAGCTCATATATGATAACAGTACTCGATATTAGGTCGACTCAGGGCTCTATACAAGGCCAATCGTTATATTGAGAGTGTCATTGCCCTTCCGTTTGATTACTGTCACACAAATTATATTCATATAGGGGAGAGGGGGGCACATTCGAACGATTTTTAAACTTTGTGTCATATCTAAAAATTCTACAGTTTTTAACTTCTTTACTATTTCACAATGCTTAGTCCAACTATTGTGCCACAAAATCGTAGCATCATATGTTGAAAAATATATAAGTTAAAGGTGCAATATCAACTTTAGTAGCAGTAGTCAAATGTTCAAAGCTGCCCCCCTTCCGGGGTAGCTTTGAACATATATGGGGCAGTTTTGAACTATCATCGAATTCAATGAAATTAAAAGACTTTTAAGTAATTTTATCAATAAACTTAACATTAGAAACGATGGAGATCAAATTTCAGTACCATGTTAACTTAAAAAAATAATATACCTAGTTTAATATTGCGATTGTACTAGTACTAGTGTTAAATAACTTTAATATTATTAATATTATAATTTTTTGTTAACTTTTTTTTAAAGTCTATTAATAATATTAAAAATTAAATAATTTAATTTAATTTTATTTAATTTTTAATATTATTATTAGACTTTAAAAAAGTTAAAAAAAAACAAAAAAGTAACTTTGGCTTCATAGAAGTAATTAACATTATGAGATCAATCATAGAATAAATCTAATATTATGAAAATAAAACAAAATATTTTTTAAATAAACAGCTTACTTCCCTAATTTTAACTTAAAAAAATAGCACAAAAAAAAATTGAACATAATAAATTTAAAGGAAAACATGGATGTAGTACGTGACGTAACCAGCAACTGAAATTGGGGAAAGCAGTCTACGTAAGAAATAAAAACCAGCTTCACTTTTTTTCCCGCACACAGTACGGTAGGCAGAGGGAACCTAGTGTTAAGACACTCCGTTCCCCACTTTCTGCCGAATTCTGGAGGCATGGCGTGTTGAGTGGCAGAACTCAACGCCGCGCTTAGCCTCGACACCAGAACGAAGAAATGGAAATATAAATTTAAGTAAATATTTCATCTTCTTGAGAGGGGATCGAACCCACAACTAGGTTTTACAGTCACACTTCGTTCCGCTGCGCCACTTACGCGGTATTTTTTTACCTGTAATAATATTCAAAACTGCCCCCTTTATTTTGTTCAAAGCTGCCTCAGTGGTATTTGAAAATTTCCAAACGTTTTTTTTCAAGTAAAAGTTTAAAAATTGTAGTAATCTCTAGTTTATTGCATGATATATGAAACATTCTAACTAAAAGAGGAAAAAATAAAATCATATACCTTGAATTGGATCCCTGCGATCCTTACGCGTTTATTTAAAAATGCATAAAATTTTACTCAAAATCAAATACTCCTCGTAACTCAACAACTGGCTCTCATATATCAGCGGTGACAAGTGACACGTGTGCATATTAGTGCTGCCACTACTCAAAAAAAATCTACCAAAATTTCTTTTTAAAATAGCTCTGTTAACACATATTTTCAAAGGTGCCCCTGTTCTAAGCTGCCCCCCTCTCCCCTATATATATATATATATATATATATATACACATATATATATATATATATATATATATATATATATATATATATATATATATATATATATATATATACTGCCGTCATAAGGATAAAGGGCACAAATAACATTTTGTAAATATCGAGAAAAAGGGGTTTAAAGTATTTTTTGGTTTTGTTGAAAAAAAACGCCAATAAAATTGGTTTTTCGAATATGTGAAAATGTAAATACTTGCATTTATATAGTAAGTATAAGACCATGGTTTTATAAAGTTCTATTTTTAATATGTATAATAAATAATTAGTTTTTTTCTTTTCAACTTAACATAAAAAATAGAGTAAAATCAGAAATATTACGATTTAAAGGCACATACAGCCAAATGTGCCTTTTCTTCCTTCCTTCCTTTGTAAAATTTTTAACCAAATTTCCAAAGTGTTACAATAAAAAGACACTTTTATTCATTTATATCTTCTCTTTGTAACACTATTAGTAAAATTACATGTAAAATATTTTTCTATGAATACAAACTGGTAGTTGTAATAAAATCAAACCTTTATTTTAAAACATTTAGAGAAACAGTTCTTTTTTACCAGCTGCGTTATGACATTATTAGGTGAGTAAAAGTATGTCCAGCCATGTTTATTCCCAATAGGCATAAAACTTTGATTCAACAATAAGCCGCGGGCAAAAGCTTTAAACTCCTCCATTTGGAGTAGGTAACAAACAATGTTAATCTAAAGGTAAATAATATATTGAGTGCTCACTCACGACATTGACATTATATGATTTGATTTTAATTTCTGTTCCTATAAATATGGTGTAAAGTCGGATTCACAATCACTTTCATTGCTACTAATGTTATGTTTGCATTTTTTTACTTTTAAATTTTGTCTAACACTGAATCATCAGATTCAAAATATGTCCAAATTTCTTCATTTGATGCTTGTTGGGACAGATATTTGTTCGTTTTCAAACTTTCTGTTGGGTAAAGCAGCATCTAACAACTAACAAAGAGAATAGAATAATCACTAGCTAAGCTTTTTAGTATTTGTAAAAAAGTTCGTCTTTCAGCATCCTGGACATTTATAGCTACGAAGGTCTAATGCGACGTAAAAGAAAAGTTCAAATAAACAAATGAAGTAATTACAATATAATTTAATAATATAAATTTAGCTAAAAGAGTTGTCTATACAGACATTTCCCGAAAAATGTACCACTATTAATTTGATATTTAAAAAATTTCATCCTAAAAATATGCAATACAACGCTTAAAAACACGGTTATAGCGACTAGTTTAAAAATTACTTTATAAAAAATTTGGGTTTTCATTTTTGCCATACCAAAACGTTTTTAGCAATAACTTTCTACTATTAAATAAAGAATACACTGACACATTAAATGAATATCGCCGTACAGTAAGTAACGATGGTTAAAGTATAGAAATAAATTACAAAACAATCTTACCAGACGTCGAGCCGATAGGCATAACTGGCGTGATTCCCTGCATACTTCTTCCTTGTCACTTCATTTTAATTAAGTGTTTTTTAGTAGTAAAGACATAACTGACATCAATAATGTAAGGTATACGCCTTTTATACTAAACATTCGTCAATTACGCCTTTTCAATAAAATATATTTAAAATATACAGATAAATAAAAGTAATATCTCACAATGTGCCCTTTTCCTGTACTAAAACTTGCAATAGGGTGCAGTTGTGCCCTTTGGGCTTATGATATCTCTGTTTATATTATTACTAAAAATAAACAAAAAAATAGGCAGATAAATCTTATTTTCCTGATGCCGAATATATATATAACTCAATTTCGTAGAAAATGTTAGTTGTGCCTTTTCTTCTAATGGCGGCAGTATATATATATACACATATATATATATATATATATATATATATATATAATATCATACATCTTCTTTCCAGTTCCATTCGTCTCCTTATTTATTTATTTATATCTCTGTTCGAAGGGGCTTCCTAACAAGCCCTAATTAAGACTTCCAGAGCAAATCTTCAATCAATTTAATAATAAGCATTGCAAAAATATATTTTTCTCAATAAACTTATTTAATTCAAAAACAAATCCCTCACATTGATTTCTGTTAGAAAAGAAAATAAATTATTTAAAAGATTTAACGTAGCGACTATCAAAGTAGCTAAAAAGCGTACAGAATAAACTGCAACAAGTAATATTGCAACTCGCTGTTATTGTCTCATAAAATTCACGGTACTACGACGGGGTTTTAAATACTTTTGTAGCGCTGAAAAAGTTTGTTTTAATCTTCTTTTAATGAAGTTACAGCAGTCTTGCAGTCAGGTAAGACAGTTTAACGCCAACAAATCCTACGTAACTAAAATCCGTAATAACTGTTCCGCGATAGTTATTATGGAGATTATTGCTTTTTTAAATTAAATGTAGCTTAGAGCTAAGTTATGTGTTTTTTGTATGTAATGTTTATATAATGTATGTTACAACTCATATAAATATTTGTTTATGTCTATGAAATGTATGTATGTGTACATCCATGTCCAGTTTGTACGAATAATAATAAATAAGTATATATTATTCAGGCCAGTCGTGGCGCACGGGCACAAAGTGTTACGACTGGTTGTGGGTTCGATCCCCACTCGAAGAGATGAAATATTTAATTAAATTTATATTTTCATTTCTTCGCTCTGATATCTAGACAAAGCGCGGCGTTTAGTTCTGCCACTCAACACGCAATACCTCCAGAATTCGGCAGAAAGTGGAAAACGGATTGTCTTAACACTAGGTTCCCTCTACCCTGCTGTGTGCGGAATACAGCATGAAGCTGATATTATTGTATTTACATACTTTTCCCATATTGTTTTATTGATTTTTAATTACAAAAAACTCCCTGCATTTGAAATCAATTTCATGGCTTGAACACAAAAATTATAATATACTCATACACAACATTTATTTACATCGTATTAAGCACAAAAACTGCCAAATAAAAATACATGAGAATAAACCGGTGCCAATAAAACAATCGAATCGAGTAAGAAAAACATCTAGTTCGTTCAAAGATCATTAGTGTTTTTCCTCACAAAGTGTTGGCGAAACAAAATTACCGAAATCAGTTAAGAATAAGGCTAAGGCATCAATTCTCATAAACTCGAATGAAGCATTTCGACACGATATAGAAAGAAATGACGTAGCAAACGGAAGATATATCGACAGAAATGGAAGTTCAGAATGGCTCTAACGGTATAATGTTCTAGTGAGTGAAAAAAGACAAAGATAGTGAAAAACGCTTTAGAAACTTTAGAGGTCCTTAGTGCCTAAGGAAGTATCCAAGTTATTTTTGCTACAGTACTGGATTACTATAGTTATTTCAATATTTATTTTGCTGGTATGTTACATATACTCGTACATGGACATTTATATATTATATATATGAACTATATGATAATATAGGCTAAGAGAATTAATTTAATAGGTTTTTTTTTATATTGTATTTTAAAATATAATCCTGATATTATTATACGAATTAATTGAATAAAACAATATTTTCATTTCCCACATTTCCGTCTTATCAAAGCACATGAGGCGTTCGTAAGAACTAGCGGAGTATGGTCGAACGATTTAGATAAACGGTTTGGTCAGCGCTCGTATATAACCCGATGATACCCCAGAATACGGGCTGGCTCTCATACCGATAAAGATGTCCACCGAAGTGTTATACTCGGTAACGCGATTTTTCCACCAAATTATTTAATTTGGCCACGTTTCTTTGTCTTGCAATGGAATTGACTATTTATGAGACTATATCTTAGCTTTTATTGTTTCCAAAGCTATTATTGATACGATCTAATTTCAAGCGTGTGGGTTATTGTTTTATATTTATTGTAGTATCTTTTAGAGTTTCGTATATCGAAAGGAAAAATGGAACTTTTATAGGATTATGTTGTTGTCCGTCTGTCTGTAAGTCTGTATGTTTGTCTATCAAGCCAATGTATCTCAAGATCGCGTGGATGTATCGAACTGAAATTAATATGAAACTAATTTGGCAAGAAGTGGGAATTTACAATACAAATAAAAGAAAGATATATACGTATGTCATAGAAAAAACTTATTATAAACTTATATTTGTAATCTATTTCGTATAAAATGACTGCTTAGGGCGGGCAAATTCAACTTTCAAATTCAAAAATCAATTTTAACCGCGCTGTAATCGAAACCTATAACGGTATTACAATTATGATAAAAGTAAGTAAATCAATAATAATACATTTATAATAATTGGCAAAAAATAAATTTGCAATACAAATAATGAAAAAAAAAAACGAAGTGGAAATTTATATTTATTTTATAAATAAAAAAATATTTTCAACTAATAACTGTAGTTAATTTCATATAAAATGGCTGTATACTTAAGCTACCGGCAAGCTTAAGTTTTCCACCTTTTGTAAGTTGTACTACCCATTGACCTAAAACCGTCAAATTAGTAGGGAACTTTTCGTGGGCGAGTCCGACTCATACTTAACTGATTTTATTGCTTTATATCTTAGTAGAGCTAGAGAGATGTAAATGTACAATTTGGAAGTTTGTATTGATTATACAAAAATTTAATATATGTATTGAGTTAGAAATTATATTATCATAAGTTTAAATTTTAAACTGCGTTTAGTTACAAAATATTTTTATAAAATAATTCTACATTTTCCAATATAAAACCAAAACGCAAGCTGCTACTTACGGAATGTGAAGTACAATTGGGTTTATTAGCTTCTAAATAAAAGAAAACCCGTTAAGAGTGAGTTGGTCTTGCCCACCGAGGCTTTCTTACCAACTTCAGGATTATAGGTCAACGGGAACTACAATATATAAAAGATGGCAAACTTAAATTTGCTGGCATATGCACTAATTTTGTTTGAAATTATTACATAGGTCATATGAAACTACAAATATAAGTTTATAATTTTTTTTTTATACGAAATACCTATAATTTTTTACTTTTCGGATTTATAAACTTATTTGTATTGTAAGTTCACACTTTCTTAACTGTAGGTCCACGGGAAATACCCTACAGGTTCCGTTTATGCTGTAAATTTCATACTAAATATAACAAAATCGATGCATAAATGTTTGTATCTTTTAATTGCATTGACTTAGAAGCTTCATTTTTTTCTGTTTTGTAGAACCATATTCGTGTCATATAATTACTTATTGTTCAAATTGGCATTTGCCAATGTTTAGCCACGCTGAATGCATTATTGGTTGCCTTACGCCCAATATTAATAACCTATCTCCAACGTCAATCTTAGATTGTTTCATATATCTATCCTATCTAGAGATTGGATAGATATATGAAACAATCTAAGATTGACGTTGGAGATAGGTTATTAATATTGGGCGTTAGTCAGATCGTGAAACGAACAGGCTGTTGGACAGTTTGGGCAGGAGAGCGAGTGTGTCAATGTTTGTGGGTTGGCGCCGAAGTCTTGTTGCTTGGCCCTTCAGAGCGTACCCTTAGTTTATAAGGTATTCTTTGCATGCTTTCATATAGGAGGTGAGTTGTTTTTCCTACTACAGCCGCTCCCGGGCCCGACTCGGATCACCATTTGGGCTGGGAGGGCAGGGATGTGGTTGATTTCAAGGGTACCTTTTTACCTTTTGAGCTACCGAACCCTAAAAACAGATGACTTTAATTCATTTTGGCTGTGTAAATTTTGAAAAAATATTAAATTCACTTTGACAATTTCCAAAAATAAAAAGACAAAAATTTTAATATTTTTCTCAGAACGTATTAGAATGATACACAATAAAATGCATGAAATGGCAACACATATCGACCTACACACTTCTCGCAATAGAACTATTTCTAGCGAGCAACAAGTCATTTTTTTTCTAAGAACTCAACATTCTCCAACATAAAAGCGCGATGTAAGGCGCTAGTTATCGAGTGTAAAATCCTATTAGACTATGGCTGAACAACGATTGCTTATTGTCGCGTGAGTTGTGACGCTCTCGTTGAGCGCAACAAAGCTATGTGTTTATTAAAAGATACTGGGTACACTTCTGAACCTGTTCTATTATAAACTTTTTTTTTGCTCTCATTCCTGATTTACTCTCTCATTGGTCGTTTTAATTAAGCCTTTCATTTATATATTTTTTTATTTTTTTTTTCTTTTTATATGTATTCAATTTCATTTTTATTTCTTTGGAGAATAGATTAAATGTAAGGTGTAGAGCAATTTTAAGATAGCTACAACATCGAGACCAAATTATTTTTCTAATTGTATGTTATTATTATATTAGTAGTCCGTTTAGCTTCACGCTGTATCCTACATATATCAAGGGAGCTGGGAACTTATTATGAAGACACACCCATTAAAATCGAATATTCTCATTAAGAGACTTCCCTAATTTCTGCCGAATTCTGGAGGAACTGCTGAGTGACTTCTTGGAAGCCACTTGGAAAGAATCTTCGAAAAGTGGGAAACGAAAGTGTCTTAATGGAAACGGAGTATCTCAACACTAGATTTCCAGGTTCCTTTGCATACTCTGCTATGTGCGGGATACACTGCGGGATTTTTACACAATAATTTACATTTTTAACTGTAATTAAATAAATAAATTTATTCTTATTCTGAATTCATTAGTTTTAAAGAATATTTTTGCGAATTATTATTTCTACAAGATAAATAAATTATTTATAAATAAAACACCAAACTGGTGATTTTTGCTTTATCTTTAGTAGCTTAGAACTAAGACATAATCATCTCTAAGTATGCAATGTTACTCAATTTACCTATAACAATTTTCGCTTTCCCTTGTAAGAAGACAATTTACGGCACCTCAACACAAATAGTCTCCAATTCGAAAAATTATAGAAAATAGTGATTTTTCTCCTGGTTTTTTAATTAAAATTAATAGATGTATAAATAATATACAGGTGATCATAATAATAAAGACCACAGGGCAGCTTGTGGTGAGTTGTTGGGGATTGACCCTATGGACTTGGGTCCCCCGGAGGGGATTTGTAATCCATGCTCCGCCTGTGGCTTGCCTTTATTGGTCAGCAGAGAAGAGCGCAATAGCTATATGTATAAAGTGCTCAATCTGCATAATTATGCGCCTGGTAAGGTGGTTGGGTTCTCGTGATGGTGAAACCGGTGCACACTTCTCTTCACCATTAGCCGACCAGGCCGATGATGAGAAGTTGAAAAGGTGGACGTTTCCTTAAATAGCCCAGTTCCCAATCCATCCATACTCCATTTCATAATCCTAATTTAGGTTTTCATAGTTCCTATACATTTTCCGGTTACCATCTCTGGGCAAATACCTGTTGATACTCAGAGATGGAACCCGGATAATACGTCACAATAAGCAAAAAATATATTATCTATGGGGCCTGCCTCTACGTGTTGGGCCTGTGACCCCACGCAAGTCTTCCAAACAATCGGGTTCTTTTGAGCCTAGGAATTATTAGGAACCATAATAATAATAATCTGCTTAACCCTATATCCTGCACACAGCAGGCACAGGAAACCTGTGAGCGTTAAGACACTCAGTTCTCCATTTACCGCCTAATTCTTTGTATGGTAATTTTATAACAAATATAAATCATTGTTTCAGGTGCAATATTCGATCAAAATACGGAAGAAATACAAAATGTATTCAAATACGCCATGACGGTTCACAACCAGAATATAAGCAGCCGCCGCTTGGAGTTTCAGGCTTACGTTGATGTCATTAACACTGCGGACGCGTTCAAGCTGTCACGATTGAGTGAGTAGTACACGATATAATATTAGTTAATTTATAATGTCATGTTCGAATATTTTCGTTTTGCAAGAAATTTTAAATTGTATTTTAGTTACAAAATCTAATTTTTTTAGAAAAACGATTTAAATTTTATATAAAAAAAATTGATGTGGGTTCGATTTTCGTTCAGAGAGAGAGAGAGAAATTGTATTTTAATAATTTTCATTTACCTGCTCTGATTAGAAACTTTGTTTTGGACGTCGCCTCTTGTAAAGCTACGAAACTCTTGAGTTTGATTTAAAATAGCAAAGTCAGAAAAACAAAAATTGAGAAATAAAAATAATTTATTAAGGATTTATGATAAAACTTTTGTGAAGGAAAAGTGAGTGGTAAGAAATGTAGGGGAACCTTTGGGTGACCTTTGAAAACACAGTATCGAAAACACTGAAGGAAGATCACGTAAAAAGTGTTCTCCGGGGGGTTCTATGAAGAGGTTGACGACAATGGATGAGGCGAAAATATGGAAAAAAGCATTGAGATAAAAACTATTATATTTTTACAATATTAAACTTTACATTATTTAGGGTTCCGTACTTAAAAGTTAAAATCGAAACCCTTATAGGATCACTTTGTTATCCATCTATCCGTCTGTAAAGACCTTCGAGGTAAAGTTTAAAAAGTGAAAATTTATTGGTATTTTATTGAAACCAATCATTACAAGCTTATATTTTTTGTTAATTTCTTATAAAATAAGTGCATATGCCTGTAAATTTTAATTTTTCAACTCTTAAGTTGATGACCTATAATCCTCAAATTTGTACGGAAACATTAGTGGGTGAGTCCGACTCACACTTAATCTGTTTTTAGTTATCTAAATTTAATAGTTTTTAATTTATAAAAATATATCAGCTTCACGCTATGTCCCGCACACAGCAAGGTAGGCAGAGGGAACCTGGTGTTAAGACACAATCAATTATCTATTAATATCTTACAGACAAATTTATAAACCTAAATAAGAACTTAAAAGTATTCTTGTGAATGTCATCTGAATAATACCACAAAAAAAAATTATACCTTATATTATTCACAAGTTTTAATTCTTATTTTCTTCATAATCTATTCCAATTCAAGGGAAATATTTATTTATTTAAATTTAATATGTAAAATCGAGTACTCAATTATTCTAATTTTATATGTATGTAATTATAAAATGGAAACCATAAAACAAAATTGCAAATCAAAAGGGCGCAAAGCGCATAATTTGATACGTAATATTAGTTAATAACCAAATTAGCATAATTATGGATTTTTCAGTTAAACAGCATGAATTTGAAATGTTAATTAATATTAATAATAGAATATAGTTCATACATTTTATATTTATTATGAAACTAGAAGCCTTTACATTTTGTTAATAAAATTAACACAGATATTTTTCTTATTAAATTCGCGTTTATTATTAATTTAATTTCAAAAATTTTAGAAATATAGTAACAGTATTTTTTAAAGTTAATATTGATTACCATCCAAGTGCAATTTACGCCCTGGGATAGCTTTATAATATAAAAAAATATACATTAGTACTGTACAATTATTGTACGACTATGAAAAATTATTAACTGGTGAAAAATGCAAATACTTAGGCAAATACCCAAAGAAATCGATTTTACGGTAGTCAACTCTCGTAATAAGAATAACATTTTTTAACATATTATTCATAAAATTAATTTCATAATAACATTTTTTATTACTTCATGATTCAATTACATTTTGTAACATGTTGTCATTAACCTAGCCTTATGATTGCCTCCACAAATACTAGTAGTTTTTGAAATTACTTGTGGAAAAAAAACATCAGTATTTTTGTTTGCCTCTGAAAGTTTTGATTAAAATTTTACTTTCTATAATTTTTTTTTTCTTTGACATTTATAAAGCGTTTTCAACTATTATATTATACGAAAGGCCTACTATAAAGCTATATTCTGCAAAAAAACACGAGTAAAGATCTAATAGTTAGGATGTCATTTTTAATGTTCTTCAAAAATCACAAACTCCCAAATATCTACCAAGTCATACATGATTGTGAAATGGATATCAAATCATAAGGCTAGCTTAATGACAACATATTACAAAATTTAAACGAATCATGAAGTAATAATTTTTTTTTTGAGAATGAAATAAAAATTAATTTTATGCATAATATATACAAAAATGTTGTTCTTATTTTGGGAATTGACTACCGTTAAATTCTTTAGATATTTATCTAAATATTTGCATTTATCACCAGTCAATTATTTTTTATTTTCCAGTCAATTATTATCTTTTTAGTAGAACAATAATTGTACAAATATAAAATATACGAGTATGCTGAAAAAACCGCCAAACACGCGGAGACAATTGCGACTTAAAAGCTAGTTATAAAAAAAATTAAATCATCTTCACGCTGTATCCTGCACTAAGTAGGGTAGGCAGAGTGAACCTAGTGGTGAGACACTCGGTTTCTTACTTTCCGCCGAATTCTCAAGATATTGCGTGTTGAGCATCGTAACTCAACGCTGCGTTTTGACAAAGCAACTAATTGCTTACAAAATATAAGCTTGTATCTTGATAATAACTGTCTGCCACAAATATATAGAGTACACATCAAGCATATTAATAATGATATCTTATGTCATTATCCATATCTTCAATCTCCATTAATTATAATCTAAGTGCCTCTTCGTATAATACGTATCTAACGAGTTCGTTATAGAAGAAAAAGACTAAAAGCAATTTAATTTTCACAGCTAGCTAATAGTGTATTAGCTTTGTATCATTTAAGTAATATATTTATATATATAGTAATATTATATATTTTTTTACTATCTTCTATAAACTTTACGCTTTACACTGTATCCTATACGTAACAAGATAGGAAGAGGGAACCTGGCAACCTAGTGTTTTTAAATGCCGTAGAATTTGTCGGAACATGGAAAATCCTCACGGCATTGAGTGTTGAATGGCGGAACTCAATATTGCGCTTTGCCCCGTCACCAGAGCGAAGAAATGAAAATATCAAATAAGAAAATTTCATTTCTGCGAGTGGGAATCGAACCCACCATCTGTCGCATTTACAGTCGTACACTTCTATCCCTGCTCCACATCTGATCTCAATTCTTTTTTAAATCGGAAATAAGAAATTGAACAATATAAAGAAAAAAAACCATACAAAAATGATTGCTGACAACCTAAAATATTTCAATAATCATTTAAACTTTATAAATCTTTCTCGCTACTCTAGTTTATTTAAGTGGACCATCTAATTTCGAATATTTACATCGTTTCAAGCATTTCATTTGATGAGATGGGTTTGAAAATGATCCAATTTCTGATACCGTAATTTAATAACTTGCATACTTTGCTTTTTAAAAATTAGGTACTTGAGTAAAAAAAAACAATTTGAGCTAGTGAATATAGTGAAAGTTTTGAAATTATTGCATTTATAAAAAAATAGAATAACTAATATAAATCTGTTATAATTTTTATATGTAACAAAAATCGTATGATCATATATATAGAAAATATGAAGAAATAATAATTTAAAATAAAATTTAAATAGTACCTACTGAAGTTGCTGCATCTATTTAACCCTTAACCACTGACGTGTGATTTCGTGACATACGTACTTATTTTGAATGTCTCCTATTACATAAATAGAGTTTAAAACTTGTGATTATTATTTATTATAATTAAGTATATTCTATATAAAATAAAGATAAAAAAAAACATATTATACATAGAAAAATAATTATTTATCAACAATCACAATAGTAGCTAAAACGATCGACATTTTTGAAAATTCCACAATAAATATTTTTTGAAGTATACTAACTTTCTTTTTTGCTCAATTACTTATTAAGAACAGGTAAAAAGCAAAATTAGTACATTTTTTAGCAACTATTGCAGGTTTTGGACACTGCAAGGAGACCGGCATATGACATAATTGATGGCTGTATGTTGATGGTTTTACACTGTAAAAAACACCGTAACCGAAACTCACCGTCGATTGTTTTATTGAACCAGTTTATGTGAGCCATGAATTTGTCAAATATGACTAGGTATTGCATATTTACTTGGATACACAAAAAAAATTAACTAATGAAGAACCCCAGTTACAAAGATATAAAAATTGTATCAGGACATACATACATTAAATTCAGTGTGAGTTGGACTTCCCCACTAGGCTTCTTTAGTACCAATTCCAGGATTTTAGGTCAACAGAAAGTACCTACAACTTATAAAAATTGATAAATTTAAGAGTGGCATATGCACTAATGTTGTATGAAATGAACAACAAATATAAGTTTGTAATGTTTTTTTTTAATATATATATAATTTTTCACTTTTTTCATTTTTTCTTTATTTGCTTCGTGCCAAATTTCTTAACTGTACGTCCACGGGAAGTACCTTATAGATTTTGATTACATGTGATGGTGAATTTCATAAATTCTCGTATCTTTTAATTGCATTGACTAAGAAGCTTGATTTTTTTCTGTGAAGCTTGACTTACCTTTACACGATCTTGGGATAAAGGGTCACATGGATAGATGGAAAACAAAGTGAATCCTATAAGGGTTTTGTTTTTACCTGAGGTACGGATTTTTTAAAATAGAAATCACAACTTTATTTCCCCTTTTTTTAATACAAATTTTATTTTATAAACTAAAAATTGATATAAAAGAGTTTTAAAAATGAAAGAAGCTTAAAATTCCGCCAATGATGTTCTTACAAAGAAAATAATATCAGCTTCGTGAAACTTTCCAAGGAAGAATAAAAGAAACGAATGACTAGGATTGGCCTGCAGCTTGCTTGGACACAAAACTGTCAGAAATGCCTTAATAACAAAGAGTGCATTAAGTTAATTTCTTAGATGTTGTCCAAAAAGTGCAGGTTTAAATTTTATTTCGTCAATTTTTAAATTGTTTATGAAAATTAAGGCCTTTGTGGCGCAGAAGTACAAGCGTGCAACCGTTAATTGGATAAGTTATGGGTTCGATTCCCACTTGGAGAAATTAATATTTAATATTTTCATTGTCCTTGCTCTGGTAGCAAAGCAATGTGCGGCGTGGAGCCCCGCCACTCAAAAAGCGAAGCGAAGAATTAGGCGGAAAGTTGGGAACGGAGTACTTATTTCTAGCTTACTCCATTCCCCACTTTGCCTTACGTGTTAAATTACCTCACTCAGGGGAATTAAATATTAAATATTTCATTCCCCCGAACCGGACCCACAGTCGTCGTGTTTTACACACGCTTGTGCCACTGAGCCAAGACGGCGTCTGAGCGACTGAAAATGTAAATGAATTTACATTCATAACATTACTGTTATTAAGGTTCTTACAATTTTATTCTAATCTATTAATTATTCTAAGTTACTATAACAATTTCAGAAATAAAATAATGTAAAGTGGGAGTCGAGCCCTCTATACGAATCATCTATAATTGGACGCCGACCGATAAATTCAATGGTGTATCAATTCCTTTCAATATCTCAACCTTTCAATCAGCAATTGTTAGATTCTATAAGCACTTCGCTTATAAATGAAATCTTAAGTACAAAAGTAAGATTTCGCATTCATAAAGTAATTTAAATTAAATTTGTGATATCCATACCTATATTATAAATTCGAAAGTAACTCTGTCTGTCTGTCTGTCTGTCTGTCTGTCTGTCTGTCTGTCTGTCTGTGACGCAATCAGGGCAAAACCACTAATTCAATTGTAATAAAATACTCATAATGAGATACTTGAGGGTCTTCGGATGAACATAGGTTACTTTTTTTTCTCATATTTGTAATATTGTCGATATATACTAATATATTCAAATATTTTTCAATTTGACAGGCAATTTATTCCGCCATGTTAATAACAACCGACCGTTGCTAAGCAACGGATTGCAAAGTTTATTTGTTGTTATAAGCAAACGTCACCCAAAATGAGCTTGCTCCTCAACCTTATAAGATACATAAAAATAATGTTTTACAAAAATATTGTCCTTTAAATATGTTTAAAAAAGTCCGCGATACACATACCATATTTATCTCTGAAGCTTGAGCAAAGTAACACAGTAACAACAAGTAACTATTTTAATTAATTTACTTTATATTTATCGGGTTTTTGTTGTATGCATTTTCTATAACTTGATATTGATCCTTATGAAAATGAATATAATAGTCACTTTTAGCATTTCATCTAGATCGAAATTATAGTTCACTGTATAACATTCTAATAAATAATTAAGGAGATGTCACTGATTCGAAATAACCTAGCCTACGAGCGGCATAGTATGACCGACGCGAACGGGCAGATAACTTTGACAGTTTTGTAAATTTTCATACATTTTCGAACTACTGATAATTTTTATGTAATTATTTGCTGTTTATAATTAATTCATACTTTTCTTTGGTTCTTCGCTTATTCAAGGAGCAGATTAGTTAGATTTTCATAAATTTCTTGGTGTGGTGTAAGTTGCGGCCCTGCTCGGCATCAGTGTAATATTATTTAAGTATTAAGGAGAGAATTGTTGGTTATTTTATCTTGGTTGGATGGTTATCTATACCGTTGTTATACACTTAATAAATTGTGGTTTTAGTTTTCTGGGATTTTATTTGATATTGCTCGCAAAACTTATCATATTTAATGTAGAAAGGACTTTAGTTATTTCATATAGTGTATCTATGTACGCGCGCAAGGAAAACGAGTAAAAAGATTTTTCTCGGGTAAATCAGTAAAATCGATCACTGAAAGTCCAATAAAAATTAGTTCAGTTATTCTGGATATTAGCTCGGGGAAATAGAAAGACAGAAAGAGATAAAATTATTAATAATGTAGGTTTTGTTTAGTTTTTTTATTAATATTTTACTATGGTTATGTTTACTTATATTTTTTTTTTTTAAATTAGTTACATATTTTCACAAACAATTTCCTAAATATATCTATAAGCATTCGTAAAGTTTAAGCGGGCGAAGCCGCGTCCGGGTCCGCTAGTATTAAATAAAATATTTGTGTATTAAAATATATGTATTTGAGATTTCTGTAGAGTAGTTTCAGCACATACATCATTCGTGGATTCAATTCTTCAAGAGAAATTAACAAGGCTTGTAACTTATAAATTTAGAAAAACCTATGTTATTTTTTTAAAGGATTCTTATTTAAATTCTTACTTCTTATTTGCAATTTCTTTAAAACATTGCTTATGACGACGGTGTGAAAAAATAAAAATATTAAAAATCTTACTAGAACCTGATCCCAAAGTAGCAGGCAAATGTTTGTATATTGTAATTGGCGCAAAACCTCTTCATAATATTTTAAAACGCAGCATTTCGCCACTCCACGTACAGTAAGCACCTCGATACAAAAAAGGAACATGAAGCGAATTATAATTTAACCATCTTTTTTTTCTATTTAAAAAAAATGAAAAAAATCGATACATATAACTAAATGCAAGCATTTTTATTAAATCTAGTAAAAAAATATTATTCACCTGAAAAGTAGCTTTAGCTGAAAATTCTATAGAAATAAAAGTTTTAAGCCACTTAGCTTACTAGGTATCATATCTAGAGCTCGTCATGTGGTACCTGTGCACCAAAATCTGAAAGTAATAACGTGTGTACCTCACATACTGTACTTTGAGCATTTATAATTTTATAAATGTAAATTTAATAAAAAGGGGGAACTCAACCTTAAACTCCCATTCCGTTTCACATTTTCCGCCAAATTCTGGAGGCATTGTGGCGACACTCAACGTCGTCCACGACTCTGAGTAACACCAGAGGATCTACAGGTGCGTTGCCGACGTTTAAAATGGAGATAGACGCGCTTTTTTAAGGTATCCAGGTCGTATCATCCTGGAAACACTGCCGCACGAAGGGCATTCAATAGTGAAGTGCCACGTATCCAGATGGTGTGAATGGTACTTGAGTTGGCCAAACAGTTCTCCAGAGTACTCCCCATGATAAATACGGTAGAGAACGCAAAGCGAGGAGACATCGCTACGCAAAGCCAATATGTCAAGCCATGCACAGATCATGGGGTCCCCAATGATTCGAACGGCTCTACGTTGTATGCGATTAAATGGGTCAAGCTGATACTGGGGTGGACTAGCCCAGAGATCAGAATAGTACTATATAAGAGGCCGAACCTGGGCCAAACGGTATTTTGGCGTGAAGTTTTTGAGGCCAACTGGAAAGCAAGGGCAATTTTCCAGATGAACACAATACTGGCAGTCACTTGAAACGCCAAGGCCCAACGTGCCGATACTGGGCGCGGCTATAATAGTAGAGTTTTGGAAGACTGGCGAAACGACAAATGGGGTTTTTTTACGTTATTAAGACAAATGTGTAATTGTTTAGAAATAATGAATAATAGAGACTAAAAATAAAATCAATGCGACTGAAAAAAATATGACAATATAGAAGAAATGAAAATACAAATATTTTTCTGTTAGTTTTGCTTCAATGAGTCAAGATTCAAACAGATAATTCATTGTTCGAAATTGCATTCGATGTCAATGCGTTATGATTAAACTGATATTTTTCAAAGAACATTATTGTATGCTGTGGAAATAAAAAGGATGATATATTTTTAATATCATAAAATAGTGTCAATTCAGTGCTAATATTTAATATATTTTTAGTGCACAGTGTGATGATAAATAAACATAAACAATTGTTTTTTTTTATCTTCATAGCATGAAATATTATGGTATGGTATTTACGTAACAATAAGTATATTGGATGACTCGACAATATAAGCCATTTGGCGCCACCTTTGATTGTATACTTCATGATATTAGGATTACAATCCTATCCATTTTGGTAGTACCATTCAAACTGACCCATTTTGCTAGTTTCACTCAAATAAAAAATAGTTCAAAGCGACGGGATGTATATATCAAATATTTTATATTACAAATTTAAATGAAAAATAAGAAAACCAGCTCATGTCGACGTGCCGGCAAATAAAATTCATATTCCATTTTGCACCAGAACTGTCAGTTGACACTGACACCACGTCCAAACTTTCCGCTGTTGCTACTACTGCGGATTGAAAACCAATGTTTGCTTAATCACAGTTCTGAGCTATTTTTTATTTTAATATTTCATTCTATTTCATTTTTAGGGTTCCTTGCCTTAAAAGGAGGAAACGGAACCCTTGCAGCAAAAAATTGTTGTCCATCTGTCATGACCGTTTTATGGCGAGATTTCGTCGAGATATGGAGCTAAAATAAATATTAAATATTTAGGTCTATCTTAAAACACAAAAAATTGCTTTTAAATCATCGCAACGAAATGAGACTTACAATACAAATAAAGAAAAAAAAATATGTAGATAAAAACAATACTTTATATAATTTGTTTTATACAAAATCAGTGTATGGTGTATTTTGATTTTGATTTTCAGAGAGTTGAGTTACTTGAGTACTATCAACTTTTATAAGACGGGATGTACATTTCCGTACTATCATGAAATGAATTAAACATAACCTATTTAAACATTATTATAATAAACTAATGTGAAATATAAACTTTTCATTTAATTACTTAGAAATTTTTTAGGAATTTATTATAATATAACATTACAAAATTTTCAAAAATATCTCATTACATAATATAAAGTAAAACGAGTTATATTCTAACCTTACTTTATTTTAAGATCGGATGTTATATTTTTACCTGAAAATTTCCTTGTGCTTCTTAAAGACTAAAAGTGAGAGATAAAGAGCGGTTTTACATACACACACCATAAAGCTTTTATGACTAGGTGAAGATGATAATGTGGGATGGGAGCTCTGAATTTTAATGCAGGAAGTCTACCCGAGCCTCTTTTGTTTTTGTAACACTTTCCGCTTATAAAAATGTGTTATTTGAAACGATATGATAGAAATATTGTGAACGTTCGTTTGTGAGTCTATTTTGGAAATAAGGGAAGTTCCATATCGTATCTATAGTATTTATCAATCGTACTATACAGCAAAATAAATTTACAATAAAATAAATTTATTTTAATAATTATAATAACCTGAAGTTACGTTTTACATTCGCAGATTATTTATAAACAGTAAGAATTGTAATGAAACACAGGGGTAGCTTGCGACTATAAATGCGATGGTTGTGGGTTGGATTTCTACTCTGGGGAATTGAAATACCTAATTCATTTTTTTTTCGCTCTGATAACGAGACAAAAGCGCGGTGTTAGGTTTTACCCCACATTTACCTCTCAACTCACCGCGTAGTGCCTCGAGAATTAGGCGGAAAGTGGGGAACGGCAATGTCTTAATGGGAATAGAATGTCTCAACACTAAATTCCCAGGTTCTCGTTGCCTACCCTGCTATATCGTAAAACAAAATAAAACCATTGTAGTGAAATATGTCAAAATTTTGTTGCGGCAGAACGGGAACATAAATCTTAGTTGACCGCAGACTATGGCGAGTGGCTCGAGAATATTTCTGTACGAGAAAAATATTTTTTACCGCCGAACAAGAATAACATAATATTATTAAAATATATGAGAATTTAGTTTTAATAGAAAATCTGTTCTATTTTAATATAGAACTTAATGTGTTCATTTGGAACAAGAAATGGTCATAAATTAGCAATATGAAGAAATTAACTCTAATGTTTCTTTAAATTTCAGTTAGACAATGTACGTGGATTTTTTTTAATAATAGTTAATTTTGCTTAAGTTGAGATAAGCCGAGTGATTGAACCGAATGATTTTAAGCAGTTATGTCCTAAAACAAATGAAATAATATAATTTATACGATATATTTTCAATCCTTTTTTACTTAATTTAAAATATATAAGTATAATTATTTTTTATTAAAAAAATACACTGTCTTATCACATTTACCCAGTTCTTATCATACACATAAACTTTACAACCACTCTTATTTGTTATCTGTACGGATCAAAATGAGCTCCGAGCAGAAATTTTGACACCTTTTATTAACAAAAAGTGAATCTGTATCAGAGACATTCTTCGAAACATAAAACTTATCGCGGTCATTGCCACGAGATATCATAGGCCGAAAAAGTTAACTTTTTCCAAAAAAAAAAAATTAGAACAATACAAAAATACAGATACGGAAATTAAAAAGAGAAACAAAAGCAAATTACCCGTAAGAGGATGAACGGTGCCCGCTGGGGGCGCCTTTTCTCTCTAATGAGAAGTACTTTAGACCTTTTCGGTCGGCGAGCGTCTGCCTCTCTTTCTCCTATCATTCAAATGGTGTTGCTAAAGTTTTTATTACGTTATTAACTTGTCATGGGAAATTTAAAATTTTGTCTTTTTCTGTAAACTAGCTTCGCAAATTAGCTCCTCGCGCTTCTGTATGACAACTATGTTTTTTATTTTGCTGCACCCCAAATAAAAACGTACGAGATTCGGGTTTATCTCACTGTGTGTGTATTTTTCGTGGTTATGGTTTTAGTCGACTGTTTTAAACACATTTCTAAAATGAAATAAAAGATAACATTATTGTGTTAAATACTAGCTGCGTTTTTTAACTTACTTTAAAGGCGAGTTCTATTCCTTTAAAGTAAATTTTTATTTATAAGGTTTTCGCGACACAACCTTGTAGACAGAGGGAACCTAGAGTTAAGACACTCCGTTCCTCACTTTCTGCTAAATAATTATAGTAACTTTTATAAAAACAAAATTTTATCTAATTTTATCAATACATTTATAATTTTTTTTCTGCTTTTCAGGTCTTTTTTTGTATAATTTTAACCATGGCTTAATTAACCATTATAATTATATGCATATAAAATATGTCTTTTATTTCTTTAATTTAATTTTCTTGTAAAGGAAGTCTCTTCTCAGCGAGAAACGCGTATAACTTTCAAACTACTCAACGGACTTTAACTTCAGTAATAGACAGATTGATTTAAGAGAAACTTTTATTTATATTATGTACAATACATACACTGATGCAAAAACATATTTCTGTGTAACCTATAAACAATAATAAATTGAGGCCAGTCGTGGCGCAGGGGCACAAAGTGTGACTATAAAACCGACTGGTTGTGGGTTCGATCCCCACTCGAGGAGATGAAATATTTACTTAGTTCTGCCACTCAACACGCAATTCCTTCAGAATCCGGCAGAAAGTGGGGAACGGAGTGTCTTAACACTAGGTTCCCTCTGCCTACCCTGCAGTGTGCGGGATACAGCGTGAAGCTGATTTATTTATTTTTTTATCTATAAACAATATTAATATCACACATTGTTCGCGTTTATTAATAATATTATTATTATTACCAAAATCAATCAATCATTCTTTTTGAAATATTACAGTTTTTATTTAATTAATTTATTTAATATTAGTTTATTATCGTTAATGTAATTCAAAGGTATTAAAAGTTAACTACCAAAATACTTGCATACAATAGAAAATACGAACGAATTAAGCTAATTAAATATTCGTGAACTTCAAGCGGGCGAAGCCGTGAGAAATTATTAATTAAAGTAATTATTTTATTTAATGAAATTAAAATTTTATTAATTTTTATTATATATTGTAGAAATATTAAGTTTAATAATTACTACTGTGTAAATTGATTATATATAAAATAATCACAATATCCTTATATACAATATGCACTATGAATTTGAATAATCGAAATATCTGTTAGGGAGAATATATGGGTGTATGTCTCCATTCCAATCTATGTAAATGCTTTTGATATATTATGCTTTAGCGTGCACATAAATTTGTGCCAACCATACTCTATAATTCCAGTATAAATGCAAGTAATTTTTGGTACCGTAGGAATGTTTGTATGATAAGTACCGTCTATGAAGTTGGTGCTTTTTATAATTTATATCTTTTTTGTGTTGTTCATAATTTTTTTTTTGGTCTTAGGTTAAATAGTCTAAAAAATTTAACTATAAAAAAAAACAAAAATCCGATTAAATATAGATTGTCAAAAGTATTTAGAATTTTGACGGAAGTATCAAAATCAGCTTCACGCTGTATCCCGCACACAGCGGGTAGGCAGAGCGAACCTAATGTTAAGACACTCCGTTCCCCATTTCTGCCGAATTTTGGAGGCATTGCGTGTTGAGTGGCGTAACTGAAAGGCGCGGTCCTCGACGCTAGAGCGAAGAAAAAAAATATAAATTACAAAACATTTCATTCCCTTGAGTGGAGATCGAACCCACAGTCAAGTTTACAGGGACACACTTGTGCCCCTGACTTTCCTGATTTTCCTTATTTCTGATTAATTTTTTACCGAGTGAACAATGCACACGATTCAAATAGCCCTGTAAAATTATTGCTCTTTATCAAGCTATTAGCATTAAATTATTTTGTAATATCTGACAAAATTAAGAAGACAATCTTTTTTTTACTATCCTATATAATAAAGCGAACCATATCACAAATAGAATAACACTAAACATGGAACCCATATAATATTTATATAACATTATCAGATAGGTTAATAAGTATCGCCCAATTAGTCCGAATAAGCAAATATTGCAAAATGCATAATAAACCGCATCGTGATTACTACCTACAATTTCTGTTCTATATCTATATATACGAGATATATGTACACAGACAGACATACATATATAAATAGAAACGTGCACGTTTATTTACATGAACATTATTGTTACGGCCATGGAAGGGAACCGCACGCTAACGCTTAATCAAAAACAAAATTGTAATACTATTATAGCACGATAAATGTTGTTTAACTAAACTTAATTTAATGTTCTATTTGTATTGTATGCTTTATATTATTTACTTTTTTGAGAATAATTGTTATATAATATTACTATAAGCTTAGCTTCTGTATACCTTTTGATATTATAGGTATAACTGAGTGTTAAGACACTCCTTTTTCTATATTGTGACGAATTTTCGATAAGATTCTTTTAGAATATAATATACTTGTATGTAGTCATGTAGGTCATGAAGGCTGTCGTGGCCTAGGGATACTAGCGAACTCTTGAGTACGCTTATGCTTCTGGGCTTCGTCTGTATCCACCAGCCTCGCGTGTACAGTCGGTTGTAGGTTTGATTAAAATTCGATGAAATGAAAAATATATATTTTTTTAATTTTTATGCTAAAACGCGACGTTTTTTTCTGATACTCATTTCAAATGTATATATCAATCTCTACAGTATGTAGTAACTATATAATTAAATTCTACTTTGCTTGACTTAATTTTTTTTTAAAACACGTACAGGGTCTTTTAAAATGTTTACTTGAAATAAAATGCTCGTCAGTTATATTTATAAATATTTTCTTAAAGAATAATAAAATTAAAAACAATTACATACTATAAAAAGAAACTTTAAGATTATTTAACCCCATACTTGCCCCAGGTACTTTAAATTACAAGAAGCTAAACTTTACAGCGGATAAAATCTGCAATACTTTATCACATGGAGTGTTGTAAGTCAAATGTTGATTTCGATTCTAAAACGAGCTACGATTATATGTAAAAAAATATAAATTACATTTCTAATACGACGTTTGTGAATTCCATCGCCACGTTCACTGGGGGGAAATGTATTATTATTTATTAATATTTGCATTTCTTCGCTGAGGCACCAAAGCAAAACCCCGGCGTTGATTTCTGCCACTCACCAAGCAGTGTCTCGAAAAATTGAGCGGAAAGTGAGTAACGGAGTGTCTACCCTGCTACATGCGGGATATTGCTGATGTATTTATTTATTTTTATTATATTCCACATATCCAACAAGTAAATTTTTGATTCTAATTTAATTTTAATTCAAATTAAATTTTTCATATCGATCCTTACACAAATCATATTCATTTTAACACATCAAAAATACAACAAATATTCAAAAATCAAATGTCACTAATAAAAAAAGAATAGTATCCATGACATAAAAATGTAACTAGATTAAATTTAAGACAATTCACTCAATTAATGGGTTCATTAAATTTCTCTCCAGTGACAGGCTTTTAAGGTAATTGTGTTAGAGTGTAATTACAGAGAACGGAGGTGCTGTCGGTTGGGAATACCGGAATATAGATGCCCACGTTCTTGAAATTAAAGAATTTGCTACTTTTTACTTTTACATAAGAAAAAATGTTACTTATATTATTATAATTTCAATGATGTATGGGAGTTTAGTATTTTGGTGAGTTACTGAGTTATGGTATGTTTCACTGTCGATTTGGACTCATTTTGTCGTTAAGATCGTTGGTTATGTATAATAAATTAAATTAAGTTAAATAATATGTAAAACTTTTTACTTTAATAATAAATTGTAAAAGAAATGAGTTTCTAATAAAAGAGGAGAACTGAGTGTTTTAACACTAGTTTCCCTCTGCCTACACTGCTATGAGTGTGATACAGCGTAAAGCTATTTAATGTATCATATAACTGATAATTGAAAATTATCGTATTTTTTTTTAAATAAAATAAATTTTAATACGTTTTAATAAAAAATTTAATAACAAATATTATTAGAAATATATACTTTTTTATAATACTTACTTACTTACTCACTAACAGGAGTAGGTATTCCATAAATGTAACGTTAGTATACTTTACATAGTACGCATCTAGGATTGTCCAATAGAAATTGAGATGTAGGTCAGATTTTATTACGATAAAACCCCAGTGCTCGGCTATTGTGGCATCCGTTTTGCAATATTATGATTTTTTAACGCTTTTAATGGAGTCGCTGTTAAAAATATAAAACCATATATTTTCATCGAGATTAATTATAAAATTAGCAATCATTACTTTACAGAAATAGTGTTTTATTTTTGTTAAACAATTATAATGAAATATAAAATTATTATCTATGAATTTATTTTCCAATATTTAATAAGCCGACATATAACAGAAATTTAATGGAGAACAGTGTCTTATCAGTAAATTTGCTATGTTTACCCTACTATAAAAAGGAGTCAGATAGAATTGATATGAAAACTTAGGCATTTTAAATAAGTTCGACGTTCATTGATTAGACTTTAGTAGTATATTAAATAAAAAAAATGAGAAAAAGAAATATATAGGCATCGACCATAGCTTGCATTCAGATTTAACAGCTTCAATAAAACGGAAAACTACGTTACAAATATTAAAAGGACTAAACTCAATGAGTTTTTGTAGAATAATATTGATTTAAAAAAAAAATCTTTGTAGGTTATGTGTTACATTTTTTATAGAAATCATTGCAATGTCGAACTATTGAAAATAATTGATTTTGTAATTTATACAAAGTACAAATATATATATTTTCAATTAAACAATGCTTTCGAAGATATTATTATTCCGTACGTGCAAGTCTACTAAACGGTTGAACAGATTTGGATGAAATTTTCTTTGTATATTAGAATACATCCCTGGATGATTTGAAAATATAATAGTTGTGGAACCCAACGCCGCTTTTCGTTTTACAATACGGAATAATTGAAAATGGTTTGAATATAATCATTCCTCCGAGAAGATATCGAACCAATGATCATCGTAGATAGACCAGATTATTTATGTAAAATATAAATAAGAAAACAAAAAAAGGATCAACTTGATAGGCTTTTGTTGGCTTAAATATAAAATTATACTAAGAAGCTCAAAAAAAATTTAAATATCACACAGTCAACGTTTTTCAGCCATATATCTGGATATGTTGAACAAAGAGTTTCCAAGTTTATACTGTCCCAGCTTTGTAATTTGAAAGAAATTAAATAATTGGATAATTAAGACAGAAATAGTGATATCTGAAAATCGACCGTACATTAGTTATTAGCAATTGAGGTATTGTAAAATAATTTAAAAAAACCATACATCATTAAAATACCACATTTGTAGTAAGTAACCTCTCTTATAAGGACATGACAACGTCTGCCGCTTGCTAGTATACATTTTTTTCTTTGTTCACAGTCTGCAACCAATTTGCGCGTGGCGTGTTTGCAATGCTTGGTGCCGTCACTCCGGAATCATTTGATACTCTGCACTCTTATACCAATACGTTCCAGATGCCTTTCATCACTCCTTGGTTTCCTGAGAAGGTAATATACTTATTTTATTTTTTGTTTTTATAATTATTAATAATTATATTTTTTATATTATGTTAAGTAGTTCGGAAACAAGAATTAGTTCTATATCTGCATAAGAACGAAATATAGGAAAAGTTTTTATTTTTTGAATTTTGCTTGAATTTATTTAACAACACAAAACTTACAAAAGTGTAAATAATGCAGAAAAATCTATAATGTATTAGACTTAATGAACATGGATGGCCGAGATAAAACTGCATTAAAACGTCTATAGGTTTTCGCTGACAATAAATCTTCTCAATTTCCATGCTCAGCGAAAGAGATTTTTTTTCTGTAAGATTAAATATTCAATTGGAAGTCTCTGAAATACGATTTATCGAAATCATAAAACTATGCTCTGATTTAGGCTGCGACTACGTTGTTCGTGGTAACCAAATATATATTTTGCTTACATTATATACTAGTGATCGGACCGCGGCTTCGTCCGCTTGATCTACACAATTATTTATTTAATATATTAATCCGAATTCTTTCGTAGTCTAATATCACTAACATTTATAAAATAATATATTATACTAACATTGAAAACTAAATTTTCAACTAAATCAATATAATAGTTTATTTTGTTTGTTTGTTGTTGTATAATTTAAGAAAATATATCAAACTACAGCGAGAGATACAGTATACAGAGGTTTTATGTTATTAATAGGTAATAAAATCACAAACTCCCAATCAACATCCACACTCACAAACGTAAATGAGCGTTTAACTAAGATTAAGTCCGTGTTAACAATTAAACAACAACTGAGTGCTACATTATTTTCCAAACTACCCACAAAACGATGACCTAGTAAACATACATAGAATACTCTCGATGCAGGTAATACCGCCGTCATCGGGACTAATAGATCACGCGGTCAGCATGCGGCCGGACTATCATCGGGCAATCGTGGACACAATAATACATTACGGGTGGAAAGAAGTTATCTACATCTACGATTCGCATGATGGTGAGTGGGTTTTTGAGTTGTTTGTTTTGTTTTTTTTTTGCAGTTTCACGCTCCATCCCGTATATATAGCAGGTTAGAGGGAAACTTGTGTTAAGACACTCCGTTCCTCAGTTTCCGTCAAATTTTCAAGCCATTGCGCTCTTTATTTTGTTGATAGAGAGAAGAAGTTAAAATATTATTAATGATAATTCATTTCCCACGGATGAGAATTAAACCCACAACCGTCCCGTTTACAGCCACGCGCTTGTGCCTCTCCGCCTCTGCGCTTATAATAAAAAATATACTTTCTATTTAACATCATCACATTCATTGAAAAATCGATATTGTTTAACAAACTTTCAACGTTACCCGCTACAAAGTGAAATTTAATTCCACTATTGAAATCTGAGTTATTTGACTCTTTATCTTATTTCAGTTTCAATGTTAACATTTGAATAGCATTCCTAATTTACTAGGCGAGTTAAGCGTACTTAAACAATGGGTCGTCGAGTGGCACTCAAAACTTCGCCCGCCCTTCTCACACATCTATTCAGACAGAATTTAAAGTCCGACAAATGCAACTCGCATAAATGCTAGAATATTTTCAAAAGGGCTTGTCTATTTTGTATAACACTTTGTGTGCAATGAGTTCACTTTATACTGCTACTACCTGGATTTCTTTCTTTTTGTTTGTGTATAGCAGGATAGGCTAGCGGAGTTTAATTTTATAGGTTTTTCTCTCTTGCTCATTTCAACACGGTGTTATGTTATGTTGCGGAACCTTACGCCGCATTTTGTTTTACAATACTGAATAATTGATTAAATCAAATAAATCAGCTTCACGCTGTATCCCGGCCTCATACTCACAGCAGTGTAGGCAGAAAGAATCTGGTGCTAAGACACTCCGTTCCCCACTTTACGCCGAGTTCTTGAGGCATTGCGTGTCGAGTGGCGGAACTCAACGCCGCGTTTTGCCTCGACACTAGTGCGACGACAGGAAAAAATAAACGTAAATGAATATTTCATTTCCTCGAGTGGGGATCGAACCCACAAGCAGTCGATTTTAAAATCACACTTTGTGCTTCTGCGTCACGACTGGCCTCAATAATTGAAAATTGTTAAAATATAATCATTCCTGCGAGTAGATATCGAACCAATGATCATTGTTCATAAAATCAAACACAGTTCCAGTGTCCTCTCAACTTCCCTTTTTATTATACAATCTATATATCATTGATTCTGCTATTTAATTCTTAACTCATTCTAGATCATCAAGCGGATATAAGTGCTATCACTATTGTGAATAATTTAATTTCTATTTCCCGTTCACTTCGTTATACTTATTCCAGGTAATACTAGTTATCTTTTCTGCTAACGTATTCTTACTTCTTTAAGAATTTTATAATTGAAACAAGAATTTGCAAGAATATCCCAAAGTATTTATAAACATATATTTTTTATTTTTTTTATCAGCTTCACGCTGTATCCCGCACACAGCAGGGTAGGCAGAGGGAAATTAGTGTTAAGTCTGTTCCCCACTTTCTGCCGAATTCTGGAGGCAATGCGTGTTGAGTGGCAGAACTCAACGCCGCGCTTTTGCCTCGACACCGGAGCAAAGAAATGCAAATAAAAATTTAAGTAAATATTTCATCTTCTCAAGTGGGGATCGAACCCACAACCAGTCAGTTTTACAGTCACACTTTGTGCCCCTGCGCCACGACTGGTTTCATAAACATATTTAAAAAATGAAATAAAAAAACATTTAACCTAACATTATTTAAAGAAAATGTAACTAAAGTTATATTTTATCTAGGCAAGTGAATCAAAATACCGTTCTGTTCGTCAATAACCAAATGAATTGTGGTGAAGTTTCCAGATGTACATGTACATACAATATACATGCAGTGGAGACAGGAAATTGGGTGGTTGAGAACTTTAGAACATATTCTTGATATCATGAATAGCCTTGTTGATTACTTGTCACACTAAACGATTCAAAGCTGACACTGATAAGATGGCGTAAGATACATTTATTTGAGAACATTTACTTAAGTCAATAATAGAATAATTCATATATCCGTTGGAAGTTTGAGTTACTGTTATGTATATGCAAAATTATATGAAGTCCTCACAGCTTCATACAGCATCTCGCTCGCAGTAGGGTAGGCAGAGGGAATATAGTGATAAGACACTCCGTTCATTACTTTCCGCCGAATTTTTAGAGGAATTGTGCCTTGGTGCCAGAGCGAAGAAATTAAAATATTAATAAATCATAATTCATTACTTTAAGTAGGATCGAACCCATAACCGTCGCATTTTTTCACCGTTGTGCCACGGCTGATATTTAAAATTTTGTGTCTACTTGAATGTTTGAACGTGCTTGATGCTTCGGGATGGATTTGACTTTACAAATCCACTACAGACCGCCGTGGACTCAATTTTAAATAGTTTTAATGTTTATTTCTTATATCTTTAGGCAAACTGTAATATTGAATTCTACCATCCAGGATATTAAAATAATTGTATCTAAAATTAGACAAAAAGTAAAAAAAAATAGAGCTAAGTTAGCTAGCTAGCTATTATAATATATTCCTTGCCTACCTGAAGTGCAACAAAACTAAAGAAATAACTATTTAAGACCCACATAACTCTAGGGTGGATAAGAGTAGTTCCTCTTAAGACCCTCACAGCTCGTGATACGCTTTGAAGTAAAATGGCATGAAAATAATGAAACTTACAATTACATATAAATAAGGTCGTCGTGGCGCTGGGGTATAATCGAGCGAATGTAAACGTGAATTATAGGTTCGATTCTCATTCGAGGGAATAAAATATTTAATATATTCATCCCTCGCTGTGGCAAAGCGCGGCGTTGAGTTCCTTCACTAAATATGCGATGCCTCGAGAATACGACGGCAAGTAGGAGTCGGAAGTGTTTTAAGACTAGGTTCCTAGGTTCCCTCTGCGTAAAGATAAAAATATACAATTAAATAAAAACATAAGTAAATTTTAATTAATATAGAGTGTCAGTGCAACATCATAACGTAGAGATGAACTTTTGTATGAATGTTAAGTTAACAAAATATATAAAAACATGACAGACATTTCAAGCATATAACATACTTTGAATAACTAAAATAGTAAAACTATTTTTAATTATGGCCTTAGAAATATATGAAAATTATTGAAATATTAAATATATTTCAATAATTTTCATATATTTCTAAGGCCGTCGTGGGACAAGCGTGTGACTGTAACTGTGATGTTTGTGGGTTCGATGTTTACTTGGAGGAATGAATTATTATTTATTAATATTTTTATTTCTTCGCATTGATAACAAGGCAAAGTGCGGCGTCAAGACCCAATGCCAATGAAATGAGTGTCTTGACATTAGGACTCCCTCAGCCTACTAGCTATATGCGGAATACAGCTTGTAACTGAGAAAAAAAAATATTTCAACTTAACTTATTAGTAATAATATCTTCACTGCTACAAAAAAAAACATACACACGAACGTAAATTTGAAGCTACCTAGAACTCCCAATACAATACACTTTGCACCACTACACCCAAGGCGTCACACAGAGCTGACTCTACCGATAATAAAACGTCCACACGAAAGAGATTGCGGTTGAACGGCAACGGACGCTAATAGTCAGCCCAGGCGTAATGGTGTGCCTATCACCAATGGAACACAGCCAAGTTATTTAATTTGTACGAATATTGTGTTCGACGCCTAAGGACTGACTTGGCTGGCAAATGTCAAACGATTTAGCTAACCGCCCTGACCAATTTTGGTGGGAATCGTCTTAGAGTACCGTTATGTTCGTATTGTGGATGGCCGTTTGGTTGGTAATTTTCGTTAATAAGGTAAATTGTAGTTTTTTTTTATTTTTTTTTAAGAGTTATTTCAGTCTGAGGAAAGAAAAATAGATTTTTAGAAGCATAATGTAAGTATTTAAAAATTTATATACTTACATTATGCTATATATATATATATATATATATATATATATATATATATATATATATATATATATATATATATATATATATATTATTAAAAATTTGTTTAAAAATTTCCCAGCCCTTTTATGAGTTTTATGTTTCTTAAACTAAACTACAGTAGTTTTCTTTTATTTATTTTTTTCAGTTTTCAAGTCTCGTGTTCTTTCTAATGCAGTATTAGTCTTTGTACCAGCTATTGTTTTCTAATATTCTATTTTGAAGAGTTAGTAAGAGAGAAATTAAAGAAAAATATTTAATAAGTCTAATAATTCTCTTTTTATTTCTAAAAGAAACCAAAATAAAAGAGAACTGACTCCCAATTCCTAATATAAAAATGTTATAATAAACAAATCCTTAAACAGCCAATAAACACTCCCATTTTATACACTACACCACTTATTTTCTCAAGACTTGTAAGAAGAGTTCATTTTAAACGAACTCTTCAGTTTATGTTCATAGAAAGAAATACCTTACCTATTCTAGCTCCTTGGGACTTCGCTGGGAGCATAAATAATATTTATAGTACAGGAGCTGAACACCTCATTTGGGACCGACCTACTCAACTGCAGTTCAAGTTATGAAGCTCTAGATTTATAGTCCAAGGAGCGTTAACACAACTATATGCTATACAACTTTACCAATGTATCAGTTTGCAACTGTGCAAATTCCCTACTCTCTAAAGCTCGTATTAATCGACGATGCAGTATGTTGGATATTATATAAGAGATTCTAAACGATCGTATATCATAAAATTATGATGTTTAAATTATTTTTTTTGTTATGTAAAATTATTTATACATTTTAAGTAGAATTTTACATCTTATTATACTATATAGCACTCATACATTTCGGCATGCCTTAAGTGGAGATAAATTTAAGTTAGCCCTATTAAAATAGTATTAAAAAATTAGATTTTAGAAAACATCAAAAAATTAACGTAGTGGGATATGAATCCGCGCCTTTTGGAAACCGTCCAAACACTCTGCACTAACTAAGCCATACGTACTCATCGGGCTACGTTGAAATCCTTATATGCTTGCTACAATTTATTTATGTTGTTTAAAATCGCGTTACACTCAAACTTTTATGTTTTCTAAAAAATATTTGGAACATTAAAAATATAAACAAAATATTAATTTTTAACATTTTTTAAAGTATTATTCCACACTTAGCGCTTAGCTTTATGAGAACGGCTTAGTGGTCAAAGCGCCTGGTCGGTTTCCAGGAGGCGCGGGTTCGAGTTCCGCTATATTCAAATTTTATACGTTTTCTAAATAAGTTAAATATTAATTTATTTAGGCCCGTCCTACTTACACCAAAACCAATTCCTTTAAAAATTATAAAAAAACAATATAAATAGTTTTAAATAGTTCTCATACAATGATACTTTTTTCTATCGAGTGGTGTGCGGAACGACCGTCTTGATCGTTAAGTTTTACGGTCAGCGCGGATTGTGACCACTAAAGCTCTTCCTAATGATATTAGGTCAGTCTTTCATTGCAATGCGCTCTATCCTGTCCGTAACAATAGAATTGCTGAATGCTAGTGCAGTGGTGTTAGTACTATTATAGGAAATGTATGGGACGATTTTGTGTGAGACGTATGTATATGTATGTATGTACGAGTATATAGTGTGTATGTTGTATGTTCATATAAATAATTATTTTCAGTAAAGCATTATTTTTGTTCGGCGTTAAGTTGTGCCACTCAATACGCAATGTCTTCAGAATTCAGTGGAAAGTAGGGAACGGGAGTATGTTAGTGGAAATATCTTAAAATTAACACTAGGTTCCTAGGCTTTCTGTGCCTGCCCTTTTATGTGTGGGGTACATACAGTATGCGTATTTTTTTATATATCTTCATAATTTCAATTCTGAAATTACACTGATATTACTACTTAATTCATCAATAGCTATTCATTATAACAATTCAATGAAAGAATAAATATTTCATTATAGAAAAAATATTATTCGTACATAAATTACAAATATATAATATAAAATACAACATATCTATATACAATTGATTATTTATTAAAATAATGAAAAAATACTGTCGACATAGAATAACAAAGAAAATATTTTAATTGGCATTCTACTATAGTAGTTGATATCAAAATTTCCATTTCCATTGAGTGCGTCGTAGCGCAGCGGCACAACGTGTGCCTGTAAATGCGCCGATTGTGGATTCAATTCTATCTTAGGTCAATGAACTATTTTCATTTATTCTTTCATGTTAATAAGATACAGCGCGGCGTTAAGCCCCACCGTTTAACATGGTCTATCTAGAAAAATAAGGTTTCCTCTGCCCACCCTGCTCAAGTAGGATACAGCATAAAGCGAAATGTGCATTTTTTTCAGTGTTAGTAAAAATGGTTGAGTTTTTAACTCTTTGAGTTTTTACTTGATGTACAAGTAGGTAAATATGTATGTAGATAAAAATACAAACTTTTCATTACTTACTGGATTCAATCATTAAATTTGCAGAGACTATAACAAACTGAAAAATTGTTGAAAAAAAATATATATACCGTATAATTTTTTGTCAATGTTTATTTATGAACGAATGTATTTTTATGATCTTAAAATAATATTTTCGGCTCCTTTCCGATACTGCAATGCAGCAGGATAAAATGGATGCCAACGTTTTGTAGAAAACTATTTTGTAGACGGTTGTTAAATAAAAAAAATCATTTTCAATCAAATCAATGCTATTTACTTAATAGATCTTTTATAATAAAATCAATAAAATCATAACTAAATCAGAGAGTAATATATAGTACTAATATTTCGCTTGCATCGTCACTTTTATGAACTATTTGATATTATTTCTCTGTCGTCCATAATTTTGTTTGCGTGGACTTAAAGAAGTAAAATCCTACGTGTGATTAAAACTCGACGGTTGTGGGTTCGATTCCCATTCGAGGTAATGAATTATTATTTCTTAATATTGTCATTACTTCGCTCTGACACCAAGGCAAAAGTCCGGCGTTGAGTTGAGTTGAGAATAATTTGACGGAAAGTGGGGAACGGAGTGTCTTATCACTATGTTCCCTCTGCCTGCCCTGCTGTGTGCGGGATACCTTTTTTCCAAATCTTATTACATATGAATATAATAATATTTTACAATTGTTTTCTTTATTTTAAAGCAATTTATATTACATTTTACATTTATTATAGCTTATATACATACTTATACTTATTCAACAAACAATTTATGTATTTTAATTCACAAAATCCATAGCAATGGTACATCTTGGGTCAGGCAAACATCAAATTATAAAGCAAAGCATTTGTAACTTGTGTCCCGTAAGAGAATAATGATCTCTGGTTCCCTTGATAGTGTCAATGATGCTCGTATCTCTATGTCTTTGACATCTCGAGATTGTATTCAATTTTAGGAACCAGAAATGGTGAATAGTAAAAGTCTGGATAGTCTCTATTACATTCACTTTAATTGTCAAATAAAATTAAATGAATTACATTTCTCGTCATTACGTGTAGATTACATCGAATGATCCTTATTAATAGTGGCCAAAGTGTGACTGTAAAACCGACTGGTTGTGGGTCTCTCCACTCGAGTCTCGAGGCAAAGCGCGGCGTTGAGCTCTGCGGGATACAGCGTGAAGCTGATCCTTATTAATATAGATATATACGTGCTCTTTTTATTTTGTAAAATAAATAAAAAAAAAACGATTCAACGATATGATATAATAATAATTACATTTAAAGTATAATGGAGGAAAAACAAACAAGTGGGCCGAAATCACGATCTGTAAAAAAATATTCAATTGAAATTATTGATCAATATAATGTCAACGCCTAATGAAGTTACGTCACGAAAAGTTTCTCTCGCTCCGATGAAACCAGTTTTTTATGTCAGTTAGGTCTGTATGAAATATCCTTGTCACTCATCAGCTAGCTCAGGGTCATAAGGGTGTGACAGTGAACGCGACAGGTTGTGGATTCGATTCCTATTCGAAGAAATACAATATTTATTATTTTCATTTTCTTCGCTCTGGTAATTAAGCGCGGCAAAAAATGAGAGACGGAGTGTTTTAGCACTCGGTTTCCTTTGCCTACCCTGCTGTACGCGGAATACAGCGTGAATAAAATAAATAAATAAATCAGCTTCACGCTGTATCCCGCACACAGCAGGGTAGGCAGAGAAAACCTAGTGTTAATACACTCCGTTCCCCACTTTCTGCCGAATTCTAGAGGCATTGCGTGTTGAGTGGCAGAACTCAACGCCGCGCTTTACCTTGACACCAGACCGAAGAAATGGAAATATAAATTTAAATAAATATTTCATCTCCTCGAGTGGGGATCGAACCCACAACCAGTCGATTTTGCAGCTAAACTATTTATTATTAATCTATTATCTTCAACATTTACAATTTAAAATACAAAATAAACTTAGTGTTTTTAGAGGCACTCAATTTGAAATTTTCTATTCAATTCATGTTCTGTGAACAGTAAACGCCATTATTATTCATTATTGTTTATAAGTTTAAAATTAATATAACTCCTTCAGTATCCTTCAAGTCTAGTCCTTCAACGAAAGTCATCACCTTACAACATAAAGTAAATAAAGTTAGTAAGTAGTTACTTACTAACGAATTATAAAGTGATCGGTTGCCAATAACAATTTTTGTTTAAGCGTGGGCGAATTGAATTAAAAATTCTATATTAAATCAGCTTCACGCTATGTCCCGCAAATAGCAGAGTAGGCAGAGAGAATCTAGAGTTAAGACACTCCGTTCCCCACTTTTCGCGGATTTTTTTTAAGGCATTGCCTGTTCAGTGGCGGAACTCAATGCCAATGCTTTTGCCTCGGTGCCAGAACGAAGAAATGAAAATATTAATAAATAATCATTCATTCCCCGAATGATGATTGAACTTACAACCGTCACGTTTCGTATCTATTTATGCACAATTATGTATGATGCCGATGTGGCACAGTCACACCCTTGTGTCCCTGTGCCACATCGGCATCATACATAATTGTGCATAAATAGATACGAAATTTAAATCATTTAAATCATTATTTTGATAAATAAATCAGTTTCACGCTGTATCCCGCACCCAGCAGGTTAGGCAGAGGGAAACTGTTAAGAGACTCCATTCCCCACTTTCTGCCGAATTCTGGAGGCATTGCATGTTGAGTGGCAGAACTCAAGGCCGCAATTATTTTGATACAAACAAAATTATGATAAATGAAAAATATAAAATAAGGCTCGAAAAATTAATATATATATATATATATATATATATATATATATATATATATATATATATATATATATATATATATATATATATATATATATATATATATATATATATATATATATATAATAAATCATTAATATAATGGCGCGGAAGACCAAAGGAGTCAAACATTAGTTATATTATGAAACTGGAAAGTTTCTCTGCGCATACACCCAACAAAGGTAAGCACTATCAGGGAATATGAAATTTGAGCTTTATAATTTAAAGAGAGCTAGATATACTATTTTATGCACCTTATTTATCTAAAAGCTGCCAAAGTAACCACCATCCAAATTTCATATTCCCTAATGGCATTTAGTTAGTAGTATTGGGTGTATGCGCAGAAAATCTCTCAGGTTTTATAAGAGAACCAAGATCGGGCAGTTTTCGGGCTTTTGGAGTATAACTAATAATTATAATCTATAAATATAACAGATCTATAATAAATACCATTGTAATAAATAGTACATGGAAGATATATTAGATTTTTTTTGTCTGTTTGTGTGTGTCTATGTATTGGTTCACGCCCAGATCGGTAATCCCAGAGCCGGCTTAACCGACTTAAACACAAATTTCACTGATATAATTTGAAGTTTTCATTAACATGTAGTTTGTTTTATATCAACCGGTTCATAAATAAAAAGTCATGTCAATATATAGTAGTGTTTTATTGAATTGGCTAAAACTTTAGCTATCAATGTTAGGATATTGTCTTTAAAATGATAATGTTATTAGATCACCAAAGCAATTCAGATGAGAATATAAATAATGGGCAAGTAAAAGAGGGCGAAGCCGCGAGCGGGTCGCTAGTTACTAAGACAAATGTGATTCACTTACAAAACCCATCCAAAAGTGTACGATGACAAAAAAGAATGCGAAAAAAAGGACTAGTAAATGTGTCAATTTTCTTTTAAAACACGGTGTCAGCACACGGTGGCATAATCAGGAGTGAGTGCTATATAAGTCAGACGGGGCCGTTCCCCTTATTTATTTTTAGGAGAGCGAATCAAGGTTCCTCACAATTTACAACAGTACGTAAATATCAATAGGGAGGTTATTTTCAATAAATTCACATTTCGTTGTTGTTTCCCGCTCGAGAGATACTTGATGCTCTGTAAGGGATGAAATTTCATTAATTTTAAGTCACTTGTTTGGATTCCGTACTTTATACTCTTAGTATGTTTGCAAAAGTATCTTGTTATATTTTGTAGAATATTATCTAACGTTGGGACTCGATAGCTGTTTATTTTGCTTATTTGATAAAAATACTGTATAATATTAGTTTTTATTATTGTTTTCTATATCTATGATTCGATATCGGCATTGGTGTAATATAATAATTAAATAATCATAAAATATATTATAATACTCGTCTTCCAAGAAACAAAATAATGAGTAAAATACATTTTAAACAGGTCAGTAACGGCGCAGGGTCACAAGCTATGATTGTAAACGTGACAGGTTATGGGTTCGATTCCACTCGAGGAGATGAAATATTTATTTTTTTTTATTTCTTCGTTCTGGTGTCGAGGCAAAGTTGTAGAATTTCGCCACTCTTCACGCAATCCCTCCAGAATTCGGAGGAAAATGAGGAACGGAGTGACTTAACACTAGATTCCCTATGCCTACCATACAGTGTAAAGCTGAAAAAAAAGGAAAAACATATATTTTAATCTAAAGAAAACTCTACAAAGACTAGAAAACTAAGTAGATTCTTGTAATGTATAAAAATCTACTTACTTATAAAAGGACTACAAAAAAAAGTATTTTATAAAAGGCATGCAAGAGGCATTCAAATGGTCTGCACCGCGTACTGTTTGCTATATCTTGAATAAATTGAATACCGATATCATCTCGGTGCTCACTCGCATTGCATTCAACCCACGAGAAATGCTGGAAGCAACGATAATGTTTTAGTTTAACTTAAAAATTCACTTTCTTTATATGTTATATGGTGTTTAGTTATATTTTAAAAAGAGTTTTCCTTTAATTTACATATATTATTCAATATATGTTATATATAATACACGTATACGCCTAAGGGAAGCTCTTTTAACCTTTAATAGCTACTAATCGAATAATTTTTATTTTGAATTCGGCTTGTATCCAAATTTTATCATCAAAAAAATTGATTTACTTCTGTATCAAAAAACGAAATGATGTTTATATAATATAATATTAAATGTTTTTGAACAGTTGCCACTTCTACTATATTTTATTCTACATCGTCTAGTTACGCCTAGCTCGTACGTTTGAATATACAGTGTTTTATCTGAGACTTATCATGTAATGAAATCAAATGGCTCTGGCGGGTAAGAGTCGCGGAAACCGACGTGATAAGATGAAATAATTTGCAAAACCAACGAGTTGATTCGATATGACTATATTGTTAAAATAGAAAAATATATATATTGCCTATACATCAGCTTCACGCTGTACTCCGCATTTAACAGGGTAGACGAGAGAATCTAGAGCTAAGTTCTCCTCCGTTCTCCACTTTCCACCGAATTGTGTTTTGTGAAATTGTGTGTTGAGTGGCGGAATTGAACCTCGTGTCTTGACTTGTTACTAGAGTGAGGAAATGAAAACTTGTGCCATTGCGCCATGACGGTCTCAATCTATACTTCTATATTATTGTATAAAGAGGATAGATTTGTATGTGTTTTGTTTTTTGTAATGCATAAACATAAAAAGTACCGAACCTATTTTAAAATGTCTTTCATCATTAGAATGCTATATTATCACTGCGTAGCACAGATTATATTTATCTCTAGAAAAATTTTGGGATTCCTTCTAAAATTTCAATAATGTGACCTAAGGTGTAGAAAAATAGAGATAACATGTTTTTCGCCGGATGCGCTGCAGAAACCTTTAATACAAACTTCATTTCGCATTTTTTTTTAAATCGTGATATGGAAAATTCTCTGACGTTTTCTGGAATCCTATTGTAAAAGTGTACACATTGTCCCATAAAAGAATTACGGATTCAATGCAATCGAGTTACAGGGGTGCTACGTTTAAGCCTATTTCTTGTATTAATAATATGAACATCACCAATTTTAGTAAAATCATTAATGTTTACATACATAACATTTTCAAAAATGTTTTGAATTGCAATTGTTAATATATAATGTATGTTGTACCCTGGGTTACCTTATTGCATTTTTATTAGGTATCTCTATTTTTTTTTAATTTAATGTAGCCTATGTTGGTCAGTGAAGATGCAACTTTCTAATAGTGAAAGAATTTTTGAAATCGGTCTGGTAGTTTTTGTGTGAAAACAATACAAACATATATACAAAAATATAAATCTTTTCTCTTTATAATATTAGTATAGATATAGATATATACGTATACGTATGTATATAAAAACACGAATGCTTTTGTGATTTCACAGGCAAATCCGCGATCCGGACGCTAGTATCATATAAAATGCACATTTTAAAATTTGACTACAAAATCTATTGTATTTATCTTTCACAAATTAAATAAAAAAAATAAAATACCATTTTCTTTAAATATCTAAGTATAAAGAATGAATGTATCTATCTACATTTAAAAGAAGGTAACTCATTTGTTATTTACAACCGATTGCAATAATTCAATTTTAAAGGTTTGAAAAAGTGGAAAAGTTCAAACTTTGAACGCTTTAAGGAAGCTTTTCATTTTCCTAGATAAATCCCCCGGATAACCGGAAAGAGTTTTAGTTTTTCTTGTTTAGTCAACTAAAAAGTTTTGCCTTCAGTTCATTGAAGTTAGTACAACGATGTCTAAAGAGTCACTTTAAATCTATGTTTCAGTGTGTGGCCGAAAATTTTCTCATTGGCCTGCTTCATTGGCTAGTTGTCAGGTCTGCGCAGGTGTTTGGGATTGGCTCTCCGGGTAAAATATAGCTAACGTGGTTTGAACGAAATTTAAATTAAGAAATATTTTATAATTTTGTTTATCTATGTTTATTTATATGTTTTCTAGTCTTCGATGAAAAAAGTATGTTTTTTTTATAAATTTGGTTTATCTATTTATTAGTCGGTGAAGTAAATATTTTTTTACGAAAATTGTGCGGACGGCAAAGTATGGAATTTGACACTATTATAGTTTAGCTTAAAGATAATGTTAATATTTTTTATTAAAATTTTATTAAAATGTTAATATTTTTTTATTAAAATAATGAAAATAAAATACATTAAATCACACTGGAAACAACGTAATCCGCAGCGTTGAGTTCCACCACTTAATATACAATATCTCAAGAATTCGGCAGAAAGTGGCAAAACCGAGTGTCTTAATGGGAACGGAGTATCTTAACACTCGGTTCCCAGATATATTAAGCAACATATATTTTAAATTCTATAAGACCTAAATTTAAGTTCAAACATTTATGTTTCCAATTTCAATGGAAATAGTTAATTTAACGCTGCAAGTTTTTTTGTAACAATAATGTAAATTTTCAGCATCGAAAATTAGGCAGCGGAAAATTGAAATGGCGACTATCGATTCGAGTATAGTGCAAAATAAAATTTTGTATGTGCTTTTATAGATTTAGATTTTTATTAATGACTTGACTATTCCAATTAACATGGATATTAAATACGTTTGTTTGTGTTTTTGTAAAACAACCAAAATACTACTAAAAGCTTAAATTTTTTCATTTAGTTCATTTTTTAATTAAATGTTTTTAACTTTATTCAGCCTCTGTAATATTTTTTAAAGTTGTATGAAAGTTTCTTGTAAATAAAACATATAAATTCTTACAGCAACTTAGGCCATAGATAAAATAAAATATCTAAAAAGAACACAAAATTACATTTTAACTCAGAATCTATAATTTAATAAAAATTAGTATGTAGTAGTAGAGGCCAGTCGTGGCGCAGGGGCACAATGTGTGACTGTAAAACCGACTGGTGGTAAATTTATATATCCATTTCTTCACTCTGGTGTCGAGGCAAAGCGCGGCGTTGAGTTCTGCCACTCAACACGCGATACCTCCAGAATTCGGCAGAAAGTGGGGAACGGAGTGTCTTAACACTAGCTTCCCTCTGCCTACCCTGCTATGTGCGGGATACAGCGTGAACCTAATTTATTTATATATTTAATATCAATATCTCAAACCTATATTCAACTAATTATTACAAGCCACGTGGGCGTGGAAACAGTATAACTGTAAATATTAACAGCGATAATTTAGGTACAATTGGAAAAGCAATAATAATGATCAATAACTGATTGGGACACGTATCCCAACTGACGTCCATTTATATTTTACACGTGTAAAATTTTAACTAGCCTTTACTGGTAATGTATATATGAAAGTGATTTTCGATTTATGATGTGTGTAACGTATGAAGTATATCTGAGTAATTAATGTTATTGGTCTAAAATGTTAGTTAATTATATATAATTAGTTTAAATGTATCTGTTTAAATGTTGTTTAGTTAATAGTAAATATTATTTCTTTTTTGTGGTAGGTTGAGGCAGCATAGTGTTAGAATATACCGCTCTCCACTTTTCGCCAAATTCTGGGTCAATGCGTGTTCAGTGGTGGATCTCATCGCCGCGCTTAGCCAAGATATGAAAATTAATTAAATATTTCATTTCCTTGAGTGGAAATTGAACTCGAAACCTGTTATGCTGACAGTCGCTTGTGGCCCTGCGCCACGGCTGGCCTCAAATAAATAAATATCTGTTACTAACAGATAATATTTACTTTTATAAAGTTTTATTATAATAGTTACTTCAAAACTCCAAATTTATAATTAGTTTATACAAACAGCAGTGTTATAATTTAGCATACATCATTTTTACTTTTAAAGATTTTTTATGAGAGAAATGTGTACATAGTGTAACTTAACGCTATTTGCTCACTTACTTGGTAGTTAGTTGATGTGATCTTTTACAAGAAAATATAGTTATCTAATAAAAAAATAAACCAATAACATGTAATAAAAACGTAAATTTATTTCGGCGCTCAATCGAATACGAACGATATATATAACCAATTTTAAACCTTTATACAACTAACGATTATTGTATTTTACCCATGGATGTTAAAAAGTATAGCTGTAATTATTTACTCCAATACTAAAAAACTGTTTACTAAGATATTTTTATCTATCGTAATAATATTTTACATTAGAACCTGATAATACCTTAAGTCTATCTTTGAATATTCTCAAATAAAATAAAAAACCGGTCAAGTGCGAGTCAGAGTCGCCTACCTAGGGTTTCGAACCATTTAAAGGAATCTAGGTTAACCAAAAAGTACAATTTAAAAATCTAATCTAGAGATTGGATAGATATATGGAACAATCGAAGATTGACGTTGGAGATAGGTTATTACTATTGGGCGTTAGAAGCTTGATTTTTTCTGTGCTCTAGATTGACTTGAATGTTTGATATAAATGAATTGTAACTCCTCCTAACCTCCTAACCTCTAACCTCCACGCGAACTCAACAAAGGCATACTATAAAGGTTTTGTTTTTCTTTTTAACCACGGAACCCTAAAAATATCACTACAAATCCTCTCAGAAAGTTGAACATTTCAGTCGTGACGGGCCTTTGTAAACGTTTTCAAACAGTTTATAATCCAATAATAAGTTAAGGTCTTTCAAAAGAATCAGACCCCTTTCTCTTCGTTCGCCAAAATGTTATTATTTTCAGTGAAAATCCAATTACCGTCAATTCTAATGCACATCTGATTTCTTTTGTAATACCTAAGGTATTCCTTAGGTAACTTTCGCGATAAAATAATTTTGCCTTTTGTTTCAGAAATATAACAAATAAATAAATCTGTAACTAAAATCATCAGTTTTAAAAACCTAGTGTATATGTCATACGGAATATAGTTAAACTTATATTTTTATTATTTGCAGCCTGTATGTTATAAGAATATGCTAATAAAGATGACATAAAAATTACTAATTATTATAATTATTTTATATCACGCTGTATCCCGCATATAACAGGGAAGGCAGAGGGAGCCTAGCATTAAGACTCTCCGCCGACCACTTTCCGGCAAATTCTGAAGGCATTAATGGGCGTGTTAATTGACGGAGATCAACGCCGCGCTTATCTTCGACACCTGAGCAAAGAAATTAAAATATTAAATATTTCATTTTCTCTAGTGGAAATCGAACCCACATCCTTTTTAAAATCACAAGCTCGTACCCCTTCGCCACGACTGGCCTACTGAAACCTGTATTAAAAATACAAAAGAATATAATGCAATATGGGAAATATAATGAATAATAATATACAAAAATATAATGAAACATATTCAAAATAATAATACAAAACATTCGAATTACTATAATAGTTTATAATATAAATAATGATACACTATAAGATAATACGTTTAAAGGGTATTTATTATCTATATCCCGCCTTTGTATTTCCTATTAAGGGCCATCCACGTATGATAATAAAATGAACATTTCCCCATACTCGTCCCGTTGGAATTCCATTTATTGGATGTATTAGGCAGGCTTTGGGACAAAAATGTATACACATGTATAGAATATAAGCATTTAATAATTTATTTTTAGCTCGAGGCCGTCGTGGCACATGAGCAAAATGGGTGTGACTGTAATGGGACGGTTATGGGTTTGATCCAAACTCACTCTGACACCAAGTTAGAATCCCGCAATATCTGTGTACGGGATATAGCGTGAAGCTGATAAAAATATAAAGAAGTATAAATATAGTACGAAGGTATAATTAAACGCTCCTTTTTTTTCACTCGTCTGGAGCCTATCGCGGTGCTTTATCTACGCAAAACGCAGCATGATTTCCGGCGGAGAATATTAGGGAAAGGGAACCTAGTGTTAACACAACCAGACTATTGCAAGTAGTACCTACCAAAGCAAATAAGTATTTGATGGAGTTCAATATTATTTCATCTCCTTGCTCTGGTTATAAACCAAAGGTTTACAAATTTCAAACTTTTCGAATACGAAATCATTCGTAAAGATTAAAAATATATAAAATATATACGTATATTCAATATTCAAAACCAATAATTTCCAAACAAATGCAAGTAGCAATTAGTATGGCTGATCTTATACATTGTTATTTCATTTACAGAATTTAAACTTTGATAACTTTCATTCCCCACAATAATTGAATTTAAAGAGTTATGAGTCTCCTCGAATATAATTCGGACGGATAGCAAATTGGATTTATGTGTCGATTTCGGTCAAATAATCTTTCAACTTCTATTATATGAAACGAGGGGAAAATAGAACTGGTTATTAAAACTTGCTCTGCAAACTATTTAATTTTTAATTAAATATGTATTATTATTATGTATGAGTTAAATATAATTATATTATAATACTTCTAAAATTATAAAAATACTAAAAAAAGTCTGGAATAAAAGTTTGAACGTGGTAACCCTTAGTTCAATTCAATGAAACCATTCTAACTATATTCTTAAGTAATTGTAACAGGTTTTGTTGTTAGATTTTTTGCAAGAAGTCTAGAATTACTACTTAGTTACAAAATACTACGGGTACCTATATATTACAAAATGCTGAATTTCTATATTATAACGTAACAAATATATAAGAGGCCAGTCGTGGCGCAGCGGCACGAGGTGTGACTGCAAAACCGACTGGTTGTGGGTTCGATCCCCACTCGAGGAGATGAAATATTTACTTAAATTTATATTTCCATTTCTTCGCTCTGGTGTCGAGGACAAGCGCGGCGTTGAGTTCTGCCACTCAACACGCAATGCCTCCAGAATTTGGCAGAAAGTGGGGAACAGAGTGTCTTAACACTAGGTTCCCTCTGCCTACCCTGCTGTGTGCGGGATACAGCGTGAAGCTGAAATATATAAGAATTTTAACAAACCACGATAACAATAAAATGCTTAGATGGATTCCAAGATGATTAAGGTTTAAATACAGAATACCGAAAGTTTTTATACTATTTTTCTAATCTTAGGTACTTAAAACACTATTAGAAAACAAATAATAACCTTAATAATAATGAGATTTAAGGCAAGATACTGGAAACTGTCACTCATTTCAGAATGTGCTTTAGTGGGAAGCAGTTTTAGTTATCACATCATTATTTTTAAGGTAGGCAGAGGGAACCTAATGTTAAGACACTCCGTTCCCAATTTCCCAGCGATATGTTTGAGGCATTACGTATCACTACCTTAAAAAATATTATTATAGATAAAAAAATATTATAATATATTTTCCGTAGCATTATTACTCTCAACAAAACTTTATTCCAAACCAAGCTTACACGTAAACCGACGAACTATAGCGATAAACCCTTAGATTTTCTATCATAATAGCTATTGCAGCTTAACACTTAATTATTACTTTATGAACTTCAAGTAATGTATGCACAATCTCTTACTGTACCAATTTTCGAGGTGAGCAACCGCAAGCCGACGTCAGCGCGATCAAAAAGCTTTTAATTCTGGCCTTTGCGAGACGTAATTACAGGCATTTAATAAGTTTCGTATTTAATAAAACTTTATGATCACCCGGTGGTTATGCCGATCGAGTCGTTAGCCTTATGTATTATGTATAGGTATATAATAAGAGGCCAGTCGTGGCGCAAGGGCACAAAGTGTGGCTGTAAAATCGACTGGTGGTAAGTTCAATCCCCACTCGAGGAAATGAAATGTTTATTTACATTTATGTTTTCATTTATTCGCTCTGGTGTAGAGGCAGAGTGCGGCGTTGAGTTCCGCCACTCAACACGCAATGCCTCCAGAAGTCGGCGGAAAGTGGGGAACGGAGCTCTTAATACTAGGTTCCGTTTGCCTACCCTACTGTGGGCGGGATACAGCGTGAAGCTGATTTAATTTTAATTTTTAACATAACAAGAGAATTTACTTTTTATTCTTTTTAGTCTTCACGCTGTTTCCTGAGAGCACTTAGTGTTAACAGCTCTGTACTCCATTTTCTGCCGAATTTTTCAAGGTAATGCGTGTTGCGTGGGGGAACGTAACGCTGGGCTGTTGCCTTGTTGTCAGAGTGAAAAAATGAAAATATTAAGAAATAATAGTTCATTCCCTGGAATGTGATTCGAACCCACAATCGTCGCGTTGCTGTCACTCCCTTGTGCCTCTGTGCGGAAACGGCATGTTTTGATGGGTCAAGCAAGAAAAGTGAATGACACAAAAAATGTGTTTCTCTCTCTCTGTATATTCACTCTGTTGAGTGATTATACAGAGAGAGAGAGAGAGAGAGAGAGAGAGAGAGAGCCGCAATGCCTCCATAATTCAGGAATTCGGAAAATGGGGTACGGGGTGTCTTTACACTAAGTTCCCTCTGCCTACTCATACGATGCGGGATACAGCGTGACACTGAAAAAAAAGCGAAAACTTAAGTAGGAATTGCATAATAACAATTTTCACTATAACTTTATTTTCACTAACATTTTTTAAAAATACTAAGTATCTTCTTAGTATATTATACTGAAAGGATTATACTGAATTAAATTTTTATATTATGAAATATTTATTAAAATATTCGTTTACGTGGTGTAACGATCCATACCAGAACTAAAATGTGTAGGTAAATAATATAAGTAATCCAAAAAGTAATAATTTATAAAAAAATATTATAAATATAATTTATAACATTATTTAATATCTTATAAATAATAATTTATTTCAGTTCTTTCATTACGCGTTCCGTTCAGAGGTAATACTAAAGTGACGTAATATACCGTAGGTAAAACACGCAGATACAATATATATTTATTAAAAATTATTTAATAATTATATTTAACCGTTGTGTACTATCATTTAAAATAAATATTAACATAATTAATATTTTAATTATTGTAAAATATCATGTTGGCTGAATAAGCTACTGTCAACGTCAAAGTCATGAAAAAAGGAAAGAAAGAGAAGGGAGATGGCGGACGCGTCTGTTGAAGGATAGTGATTCAAAATGTTTAGAGAAGTTTTAATTTATAATTAATATATATTTAGTTACATCTTATATGTAAAAAAGTATGTGAGTTAGTACATGTAATAGTGTAAAATAAGTTATAAGTGCTTATCACGTATTTACGGTTGTTTATTTTGGAATACTTCGTGGGTAAGTTTTTAATAGCCTATTATTAAAACAAGGAAGAATAATATTAATGCATGTAATGCCGTCAATATCCAGAGATAATTATTATTTATTTAGTAAATGGAAATAAATACATTAATATGTTTTTATGAGGTACGAGTATGTAAAATTACAATTATATTAATGTACGCAGAATGCCTGCCGCCATCTTTTTCAGATGCTTGTATGTGAATTGTGAAATGAGAGTTAAATAGATTTGGTGCATTATAATTATAAATATAATGTCTATATATTATATTATTAAATATTTAACATATTACTATAAAAGAAAAAATAAATATAATAGTATCATTTATAATATGATATAAAATTATTATATCAAAATACGTATTTACAATTTATAAATATTACATAATATGAGTCTATTTAATGTCCTACAATAAAGATAATTTGTCAAGATATTTAATTAATTATCTTAAAGATATTAGACAGTAACAAAATATTAATTATAAACTATTTGTAGGATTGTTGGAGTTCATTGACCTTATGTTTTACTAATAACTGATATTGGAGTCACAATCGACTGCTGTTTGGCTTCGCTGTTACTAATACGCTTGTCTAGGCCTTGCTATAGTGCGTTCAATCCAATGACTTTTCTTCTCACAAATCAATCAACGTCACGAATCACCATTCTAATACAATCTTGATATAAACAAGCGTAACCAGTACGTTTAAAAAGATCACACACAGACGTCCCGGAGGGTTCAATAAAGACTGCTGCAACGACGGTCTGGTAGGAATTCACGGTGTAGGGACGGGGCGGTGCCCTTGCGCTGACTTCAGCTTCAGCTTCACGCTGTATCCCGCACACAGCAGGGTAGGCAGAGGGAACCTAGTGTTGAGACACTGCGTTCCCCACTTTCTGCCGAATTCTGGAGGCATTGCGTATTGAGTGGCAGAACTCAACGACGCGCTTAACCTCGACACCAGAGCGAAGAAATGGAAATATAAATTTAAATAAATATTTTATCTCCTCGAGTGGGGATCGAACCCACAACCAGTCGGTTTTACAGTCACACCTCGTGCCGCTGCGCCACGACTGGCCTCATCTTCGACATGGCGCTTACTTCCTATTATTATAACTAACGATTCTACACAGTTATAGTAGAGAGGAAGATAGGACGTCTCCGATATACTTAAGAAATGTCACGGGGGATTGAAGCGGACAGACTAAGACATTTTATTTATCATAATATATTTTAGTTGTACTTATATTATATTAAATTTATGGTACATTTCATATTAATAGTGTTACCTTTGAATCTCTAAAAGATCTTGGATTATTTACGGTCACAACTATAAACGATTCTAACCACTAGATACGAGCCAATGCGTTATTTATTAAATAATATTTTTAAAGATGTTTGGGATATCAGTTACAGTCAAGTTTAACTTTAAAAAGAATGAGTCTGTTTCTTCATCAGATAAGCAATGTCTTTATGATTTCTTATGAACATTTCCCTACTTACCCAATACAATAACCAACTTTCCTGAAGAAAAAAAAATAACTTTCTCACATCCCAAAACTTACACACCATTAATCAATTATGAAATCTCATATGAGAATTAATATTGCTTGCGATAGTATTAGTCGCTACCAACGCTTTGTCTGGAGAATATATCATTATTTAATAGACGTACTTACTACGGTCTCACTCAATATACTCAGATATAGTATCAGATGTAGTTAGGCTCGAAGCCTGAGGACGCACGAGGTGGGGACAATTATTATAAGAGAAGGTGTGAAGGATGGTGACGTTATATATGCGCAGAGAGGAGCACCAATATATATTTTATAAAGTTATGTGGAACAATTGATTTGAGGCCGTTGTAGCGCAGGAGCGTATGATTGTAAGCGCGACGGCTGTCGGTTCGATTAGCACTTGAGGGAATGCGTAATCATTTTTTTATATTTTCATTTCATTGCTCTAGTATCAAGGCAGCGGGCGTTGAGTTCCCCATACTCAACACGCATTGCTTGAAATATTCGAGGGAAAGTGAGGAACAAATTGTCTTAACACTCTGTGCCTACCCTGCTACTTTTGAGATACAGTGGGCAGCAGAAAAACTACGAGATTAAACAATAATATAATCTTTACTTATAATAAAATCGTAACGATCGATGTCTGTACATGGAAGGTATAGGTCAAAGAAATATTGATTTATGGGCATTTAACTGCGTGATAGAACCCGGAAAAAGATATTTTTTATTTTTGTCTGTTTATCGGATTGTTTATTTGTCTGTTGCGCTTGTGCACGCTGTTCCCAGAAACGGCTTAACCGGTTTAAGCTAATAATCGAAAAAATACTGAGGTGTAACTGTAACTAACTTATTGTGTAATTCAAACATGTGATGCCGTAAGCTTGTCGCTAGCTTTCTAATATTATTTTGATTCTGAACTGATAATATATTTAAGTCACAGATCCAGATCAAATAAGTGACCGTCTGAACAAAACATAATGCTAAGCTAAATGACTTCGTTCGCAAAACAAATTAATATTTAGCCTAACATCGAAATTGTTTTAGTCATAAAAAAATATAAGTTATGATTAATATTGTAACCTTACGCCATTAGTCGAGTGGTCAAAAGTTAACCTCAAGGGTCGCCAGTTCAACGCGCCACATGTCGCAAATAGTCCGGTCGAAAGTTTATCCCGCACATTTGTCTCTTAACATCGAAACAGTTTTGGATGAAGGGATTAAGGAGGTTGTAATTCGATTTATTCAGTGAAAATCAGGACCGGGATTGTAACGGATTTCGGTTAAAAACGCTCGATTGAAATTCATCGCAACGGGATTTCGGTGGGCATTTTCGTTTTTTCTCGGTTATGTGTGCTTTTGGTACTAACGGACAAAAGCGTACGTTTATTTATTAAAATCCGTTTATTGTATTGTATGGACGATATATGACTTACTTTTATTTTTATTTTGTTATATTGTGTGTGTTTATAAATGAGAATGTAAGTTTTCTTGTTACACTTTCACGTCAATATTATTCAACCGATAATCAAAGTGCTTTGTACACAATATATTTGTTTTTTATTTTTATCACCTTCACGCTGTATCTCGCACACAGGGTAGGCAGAGGGAACCTAGTGTTACAACACTCCGTTTCCCCACTTTCCTTTAGGCATTGCGTGTTGAGTGGTAGAACTCAACGCCTCGCTTTGCCTCGACATCAGAGCGAAGAAATGAAAATATAAATGTAAATAAATATTTAATTTCATCGAGTGGGAATCGAATCCACAACCAGTCGATTTTACTGTCACACTTTGTGCCCCTGCGCCACGACTGACCTCAAAAACAAATATTATCCTTTGGCGATTCTATAACAAGTTTAAGCGACCGAAACCACGCGAGGGACTGTAGTATATTTATAAATAGGCCAGTCATAGCGCAGGGTATGTAACTGTAAACGCGAGAAGTTATGGGTACAAATCGCAGCTTTGAGGTCCGCCAATCAACACGCAATATCTCCAGAATTCGGCAGAAAGAGAGAGGAGTGTCATAATGCTAGGCTCCCTCTGCCTACTAAGCCTATCCTGAAAAAAGAAATCATACGTATTTCAATTATCAAATTACCTATTTAATATATAAGTATGATGTTATTTAATACATTAAATTTTCCTTTTTATAATGAACAAGTTAAGTAAAATCAAAACAATTGTATCGTTCACAATAAGGTTCAGCTGATTGTAACATCGCGATTATTGTTAAAAAGAAAATGCTTAAAGAAAGCTTTTTTTTCGTGATCTTAAGTTATGTTCGTTTTCTTACAGTTTAAAGAGCTTTATTTTTATTTATTCATAAAATTATTTATCCTCAAACATTTTCTTTCACAAATAATCTATTACATAAATAGCTAAAATCAAATCAGCTACACGCTGTACAGCAAGCCGGGTAGGCAGAGGAAACCTAGTTTTAAGACACTCTTTTCCTCACTCTCCGCCGAATGCGTGTTTAGTGTTTTTAGCTTTCGTGCTAGAGTGGAAAAATGAGAATATTATTAAATAATAATTCATTTCCTCCAGTGGAGATCAAACCCACAAGCGTCGCGTTACAGTTACACCATCACGCCCCTGCGACACGACGGTTAATAAATAGTTATAGGAATCATTATATAAAAACCGATTTTCTCTTTCATTTTTCAGTAAAAAATATGGAGAAAATCGCACGTCGAAAAGTACCGTATAACATACGAGAATACCTAATAGCAACTCAAGGCTTTCCCGCAGAGAAAAACAGATTTTATTTTTTGCCTTTCCGGAGTACGCTTTGTCCTTTTTTCGTATCGCTTATATTATATGGGGCGTTTAATTCGATGAAATTCGCATGGATTCGAATCGGTTTAGGAGTGCTGAAATATATATATATATGTACGTAGAACGCCGTAGGGTATTTATTTATAGAACACTAGAGGTTTACTTTGTATTCGCCCGATTTTTTGTCAAAAATATTTAATGAAAATCTGATATATATATAATATCAATATTGAGGCCAGTCGTGGCGCAGCGGCACGAGGTGTGAGTGTAAAACCGACTGGTTGTGGATTCGCTCCCCACTCGAGGAGACGAAATATTTACTTAAATTTATATTTCCATTTCTTCGCTCTGGTGTCGAGGTTAAGCGCGGCGTTGAGTTCTGCCACTCAACACGCAATGCCTCCAGAATTCGGCAGAAAGTGGGGAACGTAGTGTCTTAACACTAGGTTCCCCCTGCCTACCCTGCTGTGTGCGGGATACAGCGTGAAGTTGATTTTTTTTTATATTTATAATATCAATAATAAAGCGTAATTCCAGATATTGAAAATGAGAACAGAACGGAACAAAATGAAAAATGCATTTTGCTATAGGTACTCGTAGGATATAAATGTCACATCGTATAATGTTCGTGGAGGAGACGGCCGTTTGGATAATAACCGCGCTCAATGAAGTTTTTGTCAACTCGGATGTAATTTTGTGATGTCAATAACTGGGGCTAGCCAACGCAGGGGGATTGAAAAGTGCCATTGTATAATTTTTATCGCAGCCAAAGATTTTTTTCTGTTTCTACGCCTGTAGAAAATCGGAGAAATCGAAAGTATTTTTTACTTTTTGTCTGATTTTTTAACATTCAATTCATGTTATTAAGCGTCATGCTATATTTCGCGCACAATATTTTCCGCTGCATTCCGGAGGTATTGCATGTTGAGTAGCGGAACTCGACGCCGCGGTTGGCCTTGACACCAGAGCGAAAGAAGACAATGGAAATAATATATATTGCATTTCTTCGAGTGGGAAGCGAGCGAACAACCTATCTCGTTTACAGTTACACTTTGTACCCCTGCGCCTGTTAAACATATACATTGTACTTATTAAATAAAAACTTGAAACTTTAAATTAGCAAAATTTAATGTACTTCTTTAGATTAATTTTGTTTTGTAATTAATAAACTAAATGTTGACTATTTGTATACATCTTAGGAAATTGATATTATGTTTTCTTTAAATTACTATCAAATTTACTATAGTTTTAGCCTTTATTATTTTTATTACTAGAAAATTCTATCACACCACATACATATTTAATTAAATCAATATCGTTTATGTCTTTTTATTTGACGAAAATTTTCACAGTTTTCAAAGAATTTCGTAGTAACATATTTTTTTTACTTAAAAATGTATTTACAAATACCTATATAACTTATCAAATAACATTAAATGACGCTTCGTTAAAAGAAGGAAATAGAAATGTGGAGTAAGTGTACTTACGATGTCTACGTAGTATCATTTGTTGAAAAGCATTTTAAAGATGAAAACATCGATCCCTCCAAAACTGTTCGAGCTATTTTCAAGAATGTGGGAAGTTTAAAAAGAGGAACAAGTTCCTTTTCTATCTTTCATCTAATTCAGAGTTTGCCAACTGCTTGTAGTTTGGGAACTGTAAACCTATGCTTTGGGATTACCTTTGAAATAAAGTTCTACCGATTTAGTTCTGTTTGGATTGATGAGACGTTCTCAACTATATGAAGAATTATTTACTTGATAATTTTTTTTAATGATAAATTATTGATTTTTTTTATAAATAAAAAAAATCAGCCTCACGTTGTATCCCGCACAAAGCAGGGTAGACAGAGAAAACTTAATGTTAAGACACTCCGTTTCTGACTTTTCACCGAATTCTAGAGGCATTGTTATCGTTTGTGTTGAGTGGCGGAACTCAACGCCGCCTTTCCCCTGACACCAGAGCGATGAAACTAAATATAAATTTAAATAAATATTTCAATTCCTCGAGTGGAGATCGAATCCACGACCAGTCACATTTACAGTCATACTTTGTGCCCCTGGCTGGGCCTTTTTTTATTACCTTACATAAAATTTAACATTTAATTATAAGAAGAGGCCAATCCTGGCGCAGAGGCACAAAATGTGACTTTAAAACCAATCGGTTGGGTGGTGTGGGTTCATCCATACTCGAGAAAATTAAATATTTACTTAAAATGTATATATTTCATTTCTTAGTTCTGGTGCCGTGTCGAGGCAAAGCGCAGCGTTGAATTCCGCCACTCAACAAGTCTCCAGAATTTGGCGGAAAGTGGGGGGTGTTTTAACACTAGCTTTCCTATATCTACTCTGCTGTATGCGGGGTATAGCTTGAAGCTGATTTTTTTTTATATTTATAATTATAAGAAAATCTATATCCATGTATAATTTACTGGATATTTTTTTAGCCGCACTTTTTTTTGCATCTCGCATATAACTGGGTAGGTAGATGGAACGTGGGAACCTAGTGTTAAGAAATTCCTTTAAATACACTTTCCACCAAATATTGAGGCATTGCTTGTTGAGTGGCTGATCTCAACGCCACTCTATGCCTCGAGCAAGAAAATTAAAATATTAAATATTTCATTACTTCGAGTCGAAATCGAACCCACAACCTGTCACATTGACAATCACACACTTGTGCCCCTGCCCCATTCACTGGATACTTACTCAGCTTATTTTTATATTTTTAAATACAATATATATTCACCATAAAATTTAATTTTAGGCCTGCTCCGCTTACAACAGCTATACCAAACCATGCAGCCCGGCAAAACAGCTTTCAAAATAACCATAGTGAAACGTATTTACAATGCAACCGACGCGATAGATTTCCTACTAGCGCTGGAACAATTCGACCGTTGGAGTAACAAGAGGATAGTGTTGGATTGCAACGCGAAAAATGCAAAAAGTATTCTGGTCGAGCACGTTAGGAAAGTACAGCTGGGAAGGAGGACGTACCACTACATGTTGAGTGGTTTGGTGAGTTTTGAAATCAATCTGATATTGATATTTGTGTAGATGTTTCTTCTATAGCTTCATCGAAATCAATCTGATATTGATATTTATGTAGATGTTTCTTTTATAGCTTCACGCTTTATCCCGCATAAGGCAGGGTGTATGGTGGCAACGTGGGGACTTAGTGTTAAGACACTCTGTTCCTCAGTTTCCGTCGAATTTCCGGATCGTTTTGAGTTGGGTGTCGGAAGTCAACGCCGCGCTTTGCGTCGTTATCAGAAGGAATAAATAAAAATATCAAATATTTCATTCGCCAAGTGGGAATCGAATCTAAAACCGTTGCGTTTATAGTCACACGCTTGTGCAATAACGACGCACGACGACTTTAGTGAAGATGTTGTATTGTCCTTAGTGAAGTTGTTGTACCGACTATAATTATTTCCTGTAGAGTAAAGAATTAAAGCTTATTATTTTAGCAAACTTATAAAAATTTGAACGTAGCCATCTCATGTGTCATAGCTTTGAAAATGTAAGTCTACTACTTTATACTGTTATTATTTATGTTGTTAACATCTTTCTATCAACATCTTTTGCAAATATCCGCAACCCAAAATAATTGCTAAGAATGTCCGCATGTATCTGGTCTGTGTATGAATTTATCTGGGAAGTATGTTCAGTAAAGATGGAAGATATGAGATGGATGTGGAAAGGCGTATTGCTGCCGGTAACAGGGTTAACGGAGCCTTAGCTGCATTGATGAGACGGTTACACAATGTAGTTTTGATACCGACATTGTTATATGGCAGTGAAACATGGGTATTATAGAAGAAGAATGAAAGAAAGATGAATGCCATCGAGATGCGATCTTTTCGTAGGATATGCGGAATCGGCTTAGCTGATCGAATCCGCAATGAAGAGATAGCTGAGAATAAAAAAGAACATGCTCAGCTGGTTTAAACACGTCGAACGAATGAGTGATGAAAGAATTGCAAAATAGATTTATGATGGAAATGTGATTGGTAATAGAGGTAGAGGGAGACCTCGGTTGACCTTCGAAAACGCAGTATCAAATATACTGGAGGAAGGTCGCGTAAAAAGCATGAGGTCCTCCCAGAGGGCATGTTTGAAGAGGTTGATAACAATGGACGAGGTGAAAGAGGTATGTAGAGACCGTAGCGTTTGGCGCTCCATTTTTTGTGACTACCCCGCCAAGGATAAAGCGTGAAGCTTTGTATGTATGTATGTAAAAATGTCCGTTTGGCAAGAGATATTAATTATAATATTAAATAAATTAAATCAGCTTCACGTTGTATCCCACACACAGCCAGGTAGACAGAGGGGCCTGTATGTTACATGGGACCTATAAGTTAAGATACTCCATTCTACGCTGAGCCTCGACACCAGAGCGAAGATTTCTTCGGAAATATAAATTGAAATAAACATTTCATTTCCTCGAGTAGGCGTTGAACCCACAACTAGTCACGTTTACAGTCGTGCTTTGTGCTCCTGCGCCACGACTGGCCTCATAATATACTAAGTATTTATAAGACTTTAAAAAGTATTATCCCGCCCCATTAAAATTAGCGGATTGGAGTTCTGCTACGTTCATTTATTTATTTATAGTAGACTTATAGAGGAATATTGCTTTGAATCGGTATAATGTATTTCCTACTGTTTTAACTAATCACATAATTATAATTAATTACAAAAATATATTTAAAAAATATAATAAAACATTATTACTCCTTCTTATTAAATGTAGCCTTACTAATGAACCGGGAACCCAACCAGCAAAGTACTCCAGTTACATCATAACTAGAACTAAAAGCGTTTTCATTTGCAGGTTATGGACGACCATTGGGAAAACGAGGTAACCGAGTACGGGGCGGTCAACATCACTGGCTTTCGTATAGTGGATACAACGCGTAGGATTGTACGTGATTTCATGGAAGGCCTGAGGAGAATGGATTCGAGATTCAAAGGAACTATCTCGGTGAGTTTTACAAATTTTTTTAATTGAAAATTGTGTGATACTAAGTCAAAAATATATATGTTTTCCATTTGGGGACTTCATTTTATGGTTAATAAAAATATTTAATTATAAAGCATATATACCTTAATGAAAGAAAACATATTTTTTTCTATGTTGAGTATTCGAGACTCAAACGCCGTACGCTCACTTAACATTTATTTTTATATATGTTATAGACAAAAGGATATTTTTTTTTTTTAAATATACGTATATACATATTTTTTAATAAAAAGTATCCTTTGTCCTTTCTCATATCTGTAAGAATATGTGTACAAAGTTTTATGATAATCAGTTGAGAAGTTTCAGCGTGAAACAAAAAAACATACATTTACATTTATATTATTAGTATGATATTATACTCTAATGTCATATGTTATTTAAAAAAATATGCTAATAACAGCTTAAGAATAAAAGTTAAAATAAAAGTAACAAATATAAAATAATGTTAAAAATAATCAATCTTTGTTTGTATTTAAACTCCAATTACTAAACTGAACGACTTAAAGACCCTGCGAAGAATGAACTCGATAGTTCGAAGAACTGTTTTAGTAACTTTGCGAACATTTTTCCTGGCATTTTGCAGATTTATGATCATTGAGAAAACGGACTAGGGTAGGGTCAATATTACTGGCTTTCCTAAAATAAAACATATATAGACATGTATATATTTCTATATAGCATTACAAATATACAAATAAAATAGAAATTCACTGCTGTAGTTTTTTTTTTAATTCTTGACATTAAAGATATTTTTTTTTACTGGTATATATGCGAGCTAATATTTATCTAGAACCACAGACTCTGTAAAATACTGATGTGTAAAAGTGTACGTAACAACCAATACATATTTTATATCCAACTTCAATATAGTAGAGTATTGAGGTCGGTGGTGGCGCAGGGGCACAAAGTGTGATTGTAAAACCGACTGGTTGTGGGTTCGATCCCCACTGGAGGAGATGAAATATTTACTTAAATTTATATTTCCATTTTCTTCGCTCTGGTGTCGAGGCTAAGTGCGGCGTTGAGCTCTGCCACTCAACACGCACACTAGGTTCCCTCTGCCTACCCTGCTGTGTGCGGGATACAGCATGAAGCTGATTAATATAGTATAATATAGGTGTATAATTGAAATAACACCTACGTAATAATATTACGTTATATATTAAAATAATGTTTATTATTTTCTTGTTTCATTTTCATAATTATAAATTATACAATTTTATTTATAAGCAAAAAGAAAATAAATAACCTCATTTTTGCAGAAATCCATAGTTATTGAGAACAAACAATACAGTAAACGTCACTTAATAGCCGTAGTTGCTGTAAATAAAACTTCTTTGCAATTATTTGCCTTATTGGAAAAGTCTTTGACACTTATAGTGTCGGTGAGAATTTAACGAGACTCAACATTTATTAATATGTATACATATCTTTTTTTATATTTTAAACACCAATTAGACACCATTTTAGAATTTAATTCTATAAATTCTAGCAAAATAGGTAATTGTTTTGTCGATTTAACTAAGATTTTTCCTCAATATTTGAAATTTTAAAATTTAAACCTTTACGTAAAATAGGTACCCTATTTTCGCATATTATCCATATATATATATATATATATATATATATATATATATATATATATATATATGGTTCACGTATTCAGTAGATCGAGAGATTATTAGTTTTACCTTCAGTATACTCACATCACACGGGGCTTGTTGCAATAGTTTAGAGTTTGTAAATATGTCAACATAAAACTTTTATAACTGAAAATATATATGAATGTAGGAAATGACATTGATATAATTTTTGTTTTATCATAATTTATTATTTTACGCATTTAATGTGATTCAATAAAATACATTTAAGAATATCTCATTAAACTTTTTTATACAGATACTAAAATAAGAAAATTTACATAAGTTTTTAACAATTTCTGTATAATGTAAAAAGTACACTCAAAAAAATAATAATGGATACAATATCAAAATGTTCAATAACTTAACGCGTTGGTTGAGAGTCAAAACTTCAGCAAAATATTTCTTAACTGTACATACTCGTATATTCTTTATTTACATAGCTAAGTAAGAGACTAGTATTATTATAGTTTTTTCATTCAGTACGCAACGTCAAAAAATGTGCCCAAATTGACGCTCTGTTTCGTTATTTACGTTACATTCTTTGATATTACGTGACGTGGCTATTCAATATTTTCTTTTTAATAAAAATACAGTAAAACAATTACTCAGTTATTTGAACCTATGCAGAAGATAGATAAAGCTAAGTATATATATAGCTTATATATGTAGAAGGAACCTAGTGTTAAGACACTCCGTTCCCCACTTCCCCTGAATTGAATTGAATGGCGAAACACAACACCACGCTTTGCCTCGACACCAAAGCGCAGAAAATGAAAATTTTAAATAACCAAATATAATAAAAATGACTATGTTCCATTATATAAACAAACTTTAGTTTTAATCTAGAACTCCAGCACTCTACGTTAGTTAATGATAAAACAATATAAATGAATATTTCTTTGTCCCGATCGTAGCCAAGCAAAAATCTCCGCAAAGCCGTGCAATTAGCATTCAAAGCGAACGAGTTCATTAGAGCCTTACCGTGCGTTTAATTCCATTTTAGATCGTATAGCAATTTGATGTTCGTTATATTGTATGTATTAGTATTTTTTGAGGGTCAGAAGTACAAATGTTATACTTATTTTTTTTTTTATTCGATTATTTTTTTATATAAAATAAAGATATTTATATAATTATAATCTCGAAATATATATAATAAATCGTGATTTATTCTTAAAAAGTTTTCAAACTAAAACACAGTACACAAAGTAGAGGAAGTTATTCCTACTAGATTCGTAAAACATGTTTTGGCAAAAGACAAATATTGGTTAGATAATAAGAAATTCGTGTTCTGTGTACGATAAACATATTTATTCTTAGATAACTGCAAGATAATCTCCATTTTTTTTCTATATATAATAAGAGCAACTCAAAGTTTCTTCTACTTTAAGTTAACAGAATATTGTTAAAAAACTGTTCAAATTCCATTTTGAATCGCTTAAATGACTGTTCTAAATCAAATTATTCTAGTGAGGGAGAGACCAGCCAGCAAAAGGTATTGCTTTGTCTGTACTCAGGCAGTAGAAACAGCTAAATATTTGTTCGTCTAAAGTACTTCTAGATGATTTTTCCTCTCCCCGTCCTGTCAGTAGGGCAAATACTAGTATAGAGTATGAAAAGATTCTCTTATAAATCTACACAAAAGTGTAGCTGTTATTTACATAACGTTTGAATCAATGATTATTTCTAATAATTAATAGGGGGCTTCGCTTCTTGCCCGCTCGCTCACGAAATTTCGACTTTCATTGATCAAAAAATAATTCCATAAACTTTTTAAACTATACTAATATTATATAGGGTGGAAGTGTCAGCACAAGGAGTGCTTACTAGCATATAGGGTTAAATATTTTAAGCTCATACCTAAAGAAATTAATCAAGATACCTCAACAGTTTAGACGTAGGATTTTTTTTTCATTTCACGATGTTTATTCATAGCTGTATTTCGTGTGACGCAGTTACGCATAGATACCAATAAATTTGCCGCCAATACCTACGACTCGGAATGAGGCGTATGCGGCGGTTCTCCTTTTATAGGTTTGAAAAATAGTGTTTTATATAGGTTTCATTTAAAGTGGTGCTGACACTTCCAGCCTATATACAGATGAAAATTTTATTTTATTGTGTGTAAGTCGTCGCATCGGGCGCGGTAACACTGCGTCTGTGGACGGCGGAGTTTTAAAGTAAATCAACACTCAAATTTAAATATAAAATAACGACTTTATATGATATAACTTAAAAAAAGTCTACCACGACAACGCAAGTTTTTGTTTAAATATAATAACAATAATATCGAAAGAATATATAACTTCATAATTTAAATTTTTCAGTATGGCAACGTGTACTTTTATAATTGCATAGCATGTGCAAGGAGTTTTAAAAATTTTTGCAACAATACCTTGCTCAAAGAAATCTAGTTTAAGGTATAAGAACGACTATGTGACTACCTTTTCATAATTACCTTGTTTAGCAAAACCAACCTAATCTTTCACCGTATAGGGTATAAAATCTGAATAAAGCTACTTTTTCAAGTTACTTATCTAGAACAAATTGAACCTTATACCCAAGAAAATAAGGAGGTGGTAGTGCAAAATCTTTGCTCAACCGGGCTGGGCGATGCGGTAACTTGACACGACAACACACTTGATACATTAATTGCATGCCTTTGATAATAAACACATACGTTGAATAATGTATGCTACGATAGAGAGGCCCATCAAAGGTAATTGAAGCGACATTTTAACTCTTTATTATGAAATGGGGAATTATAATGAAATTTCTCTACCAAGATTGGTTCGCAAAATATGTAAATTATTAGATATAATCTGAAAACTAAGATTTTTATTTAATTTTATGTTTAAGAAATTAAAAATTCTTAAAATATAATAATTCCATGAAAAGATTTTCTAGCAACTTGCGTCAGTTACGTTTCAGTTGTAATTATATTTATACACTGGACTCAGTTTCAAGACTTCAATATTGCCTTAGCAGTAGATTCTTCATTTTCCTCCAGTACTTAATGCAAATAATAAAGTAAATTGCTTAGTTTCTTACAATTATTACTATTATATTTCAAACGTGAAAACGCTGTTTCTGTTACATACGTCAAAAACGCGTTACTGTCATTTTAACGTATGTTACATAAATCTTGATAAAGTGAGCATAAAATAAAGATTTTATTAGTGTTATTTATTTCTACGTTGAAACTCCAACATTTATGTAGAAACAGAAAAAAGAGCGTGATATAAAAAAAAAGAAATTTCGATCACGAATCGCACCTTATACCTAGAAGTAAGACATTTATTATATTGCTACCCACCTAACAATACACGGTACTCAGTACACAAAAATTGATGAACATAAAAAACGGTAAACGGAAACGTCTATCCATATAAAAAATACGCCTCGCCCTAGTACATTTATAAATCTCCTTTATTGCACAGTATCAACAAAATTTTACGACAAACCCTGGGTACAACATAAAGCGTGCCCCGAGGTGGTGAATATGGCTGAAGAAAATTCTCACGTGGAATATAACACATTTATGTAGATTTCACTAACTTGCCTACGCTCTAATGAAACCTTAAGTGGGTACCCGAATAAATTATTACTTCACGTTATGACATTGGTACTTGGTACGCTGTACGGCTAAGTATGGAGATTTGTTTCACAGATTACCGCTGCTTAATGTGTTCGATGAATAATGACAGCTTTTTTTTTTAATGTTGGTAATAAAAAAAGTTTTTGTGTTTCGTGCACTTTATTTTCTGTGGATTCGTTTGTGGTTGTTTTACCGAAGCAAGTAGTTCACTTAATTTCGAAAACATGGAAACAACTGTTTTTTTAACCAATTGTATAGAAGGTAATAAAGGCTGAAAAGCTCTTAGCTGGAACGTCTCTAATAATGCATGATGAAGTGCAGGTACTAATGGAAGCTATGGGCTGTAGGGCAACAACCGGCTTTTAGCTGTCTTTTCACCTGACGGCGTATAAGGTCTACAATGATTCAGATGTTATTATGTTTCAGGTACCTGAGGTCAAAAATTGATTTTTTCTTAGCTAACATTAAAAAAGTAAAAAACATTATATCCGCTTCACACTGCATTCCGCACATAGCAGAGTAGGCAGAGGTATCCTGGGAAACTAGTGTTGAAACATTCCGTTCCCATTAAGACACTTCCGTTCCCCACTTTCGGCCGAATTCTGGATGCATTACAGGTTGTGTGGCAAAACTTAACGTGGCATTTTGCCTCAGATGCAAGAATTAATGTTTAAAATCAAACATTGTAAATATAATAAAACCCAGTAATATATAACAATAAGATAAAAAAATCTTTCATCAATGTTGGAAACGTAATCGCAAAAATTTAACTAATGTCGACAATTATAAATTTCTAATAAAATGCAATCATATAAAAGATATATTTATTATTGGAAAATACAAAACATATAACTCAATTTTAATTTTGCAATCTTATATAATACGTTACTATCTATTTTGGTTTTATAATGTTACGTAATTGGCCACTTAATGTTTATATATTGTAATATATAATAGTAACAGAATGGAATATCAAGCTTATATTATAAATGTAAGTGTAAGTTTGTTTGTTATTCCTTCACGCCAAAACTACTCAACCAATTATCATGAAACTTTGTATACATATTCTCAAAAGTATGAGAAAAAACATAGGATACATTTTAATAAAAAAAAATATATATTTTTAAAAATATTATCCTTTGACTATAATATAAAAATAAATTTAGCGAACGAAGTACAAGGAACTTAATTAATAAAATGGATTAAAATTAAAATAATGTAAGTGTCTCAAACAAACTATTATAATATTTATTATTATATAATGGTAGGTGTAAATAAGTAATAGATCTAAAACTATTTTTGCGAGGGTAGAACAACAAAACTGGTTACAGGGCTGAATGGCGCTAATGTACCAAGTGCAGGTGCTAATGGATGCCTTGGGTCACCTCGGGAGAAAAGCTCGTTGTTTTAGAAAATACTTAGCTTATTCCTTTTATCTTTTACTTGCAATTACGTTAAAATCTATACATTTATAAATATTCGTGTTAATAATATAAAGAAAATACGTTGTTATTAAAAGGTCGTGTTGACAATTTAATGATTTTTAGTTTACCTATATTTTTATTTTTCTGTGACATTATGGTATTTTTTTAAATTGGAAAAAGTAATTTATAAATTAGTAGAGGAGGAGATAGACATGACTTTTTTACGAGAAATACTATTGTTTTATATTTTGAGGTTGTCATTTCGTATGTATTCGTACATTATTATACCATTCGAAAGTGCAAAAAAATACAAAAAAATACTTTTATTTGATTTTGTGTAGTAGGAAATTCTAATTAGTTTCCGAAATTTCGAAATATTTTGTATATTATAAATTTAAATTATATTCACAGGCGCAAACAGCATTAATGTATGACGGAGTACAAGTTCTAATGGACGCCTTGGGTCGGCTGTGGAAGAAGAAAGCTGATACTTTCAGAACTGCACTTCGAAGAGCTGCTGCCCTCGCCAATTCTACAAAGGTTATTGATTGCAATCCTGGCAAAAGTTGGGTAGTGCCCTTCGAATATGGTGATAAAATATCAAGGTTGATTAAAAAGGTAATAATTTATTATAATATTAGTATGAATCATAGTGTTAAAATAAATTTATAGTTTTGACAATAAATAATTGGAATATGAATCGTATTACACGTTTAGGTACTGATATATTTTTTCCTTAGATCGGTTGGTTCAAACAAATCCGCGTAAGAGTATATGAACACTATATTTGGTTTATCAGTCGTGAAAACTGAAGTCTGTGATATGTATATGTGACATGTAAAATTAATAACGTGACATATAAGCTTAGCGTTGTTTTTGGTGATTATATAACCATTTTACAATAATATAGTATACTTCATACAAATGTACTATGTAGATAAAAAAAACTATTGATTGTATTGGTGAGATTCCCATTTCCAAAAATTTATTTATTTATGTGTGTATTTTAAAAAAAAAATGTTTCCTGTCTGATTATACTGAAATTGAGTTCTATTACTCATCAATCATGTCTTTCAAATTAAAACTAAAATTATACATTAAAATTCTCTCTCCTCCTTTATATAATTATCGCCCATACGTTATGTTGCATGTGGGTGATTACTATAAATGTAAGGGCCGGTACAGACATATTTACGACTCTCTGTAGCCATTCCCGTAAGTCTCAAAAGGGTCTTTGGTACTCGATAAAAAGTGATTTCCGATCGTATTTTCAAACTTCGTAACATTACTTAGGACATCTGTTCCACCTTTATTTTATGTGCGTCTTACACTAAATCAAAGGATTGGGAAAAAAAACTTTTCTATATAAAAAATATTTTAACACATTATTATTATACGTCGTATCGTCGTACATACAGACTGATATATCCAATGTTTTACTACAACGACTAAATCAAGTGCTCCTACTGGAAATGGAGTGTTTTAACTCTAGGTTCCCAGGTCATCTCTGCCTACTCTGCGATATGCAGGATACAATATGAAGCTAAAATAAAAAAAATAAAACTCTAAACATAATCATATCTTCATCGAGTCCACGTAGAATAGTGGCAAGAATGCTAGTTGAATTCCACAGTTGAATCGCAATGCAATCTTGTAACTGATAGACACAATAAGTCGGTGCATAATATTTTTAAAGAAATTCTAGGCACGACTTATCCGTGGATCAAGAATTTTTATTGCAAATAAATAAAAATATGATATATATATTTTTTTTTCTTTTCGCTGTATCTCGTATAAAGCAAGGTAGGCGTAGAGGGAATTTAGTGTCAAGACACTCTGTTTCCTATTTTCAGCCGAATTTTCTACAAATTTTCTACGCTTTGAAAACACTTCAATTCTCCGACATACATATTCTCCGAAATATATTCTCCGAATTATATTTGTAGAATTAATAAATACAATAAAATATTATGATTAATAAAGAAAAGTGGCTTTAAAGATTCAAACTATTTTATAAAGCCACTTTTCTTTATTATTTATCCCGTGTATGGTAGTCTGACACGCGTTTAGGTTGTTCACAATATTAGCGAATATTAGTTTCATATTAAATTTATTTAATAACAGTGCTTATGACAGCTCAAAGTTCACAAAGTATCTATTTAGAACGTATATTAATATCACTTGTTAAATATATTGTATATTATCATAAAACGTAATAAAACTGAAGTCGTCGCGGCTCAGTGGAACAGTATTTGACAATAAATAAGTCGGTTTTAGGTTTAATTCGCACCTGTGTAACAACTTTTTTAAATTACCTTAATTTCTTCGCTTGAATAGTGAAAGTAGTATTTGATTTTACTTAAAAATTAAAATTAAATTAGCTTCACGCTGTATCCCGCACACAGCAGGGTAGGCAGAGGGAACCTAGTGTTAAGACACTCCGTTCCCCACTTTCTGCCGAATTCTGGAGGCATTGCGTGTTGAGTGGCAGAACTCAACGCCGCGCTTAACCTCGACACCAGAGCGAAGAAATGGAAATATAAATTTAAGTAAATATTTCATCTCCTCGAGTGGGGATCGAACCCACAACCAGTCAGTTTTGCAGTCACACCTCGTGCCGCTGCGCCACGACCGGCCTCATTGATTTTACTTATATTTCAAAATTAAGTGGAAACAAATCTTCTTAGCGCCAAGTTCTCTCTGGCTGGATACAAAAAGGAGGTTACGTTAAGAAAACTTAATAAGAAATATTATATTTTATTATTTTGTGAAATATACTATTATTTTAGGAACGAATCAAACCTGATCAAAATAATTATAAATTCTATTAACAACAAATGTATTCTTAGATCGGTTATATAGCTTTAGGCTTTACAATTTGAACTTTTAAGAGCGTCGCGTCAGAGAATATTGAAATTGATAAAAGGGCCGATCGTGGCCAGGACACAAGTATGTGACCGTAAACGTGACTGGTTGTGGGTTCAATCCCCACTCGAGGAAATGAAATATTTATATAAATTTGTTTTCATTTCTTCGCTCTGGTGACGAGGCAAAATTTGCCACTCAACATGCAATACTTCCCGAATTCGGCAGAAAATGGGGAACGGAGTGCCTTAACACAAGGTTCCTATGAAAAAATATGATTCTAAACAACTTTTACTTTTAGACCGATATTGAGGGTCTTACTGGGAACATTTCTTTCAACGAAGAAGGGCACCGCTGTAATTTCACACTGCACGTCGTCGAGATGACCGTCCAGAGTGCTATGATGAAGGTTGGTATATTTTTATAGGAACATAAAAAATACATACACAAAGTTGTTGAGACTAAATTTTAAGCCAAAATTTCTTAAAATGAAATAGTGTCGTTACTGTTTTCATTCTTTTCTTTTGTCGATTAATTTAAGTATCTTATTTTATTTTATTTAATATATTTATATGTGTTTTTTTATTTCAGAGCTCAAAAAGAATTTAAAAATGTAAGACTTTTATTTTTCTTCAAAAAGAAAAATAAAAAGTCTTACATTGCTAATATCATTTACAATTTATTTTCAAAATACTAAAAAAACATGTTAATAGAAAATAATTAACAAAAGATTATAAGAAAGACTGTATGTTGCTATTTATTCTAATAAATATATATAAATTAAATTAATTTCAAAATTCAATATTCAATATTTTCATTTCCTCGCTCTGATGTCAAAGACGCAATGCCTCCAGAATTAAGAAAAGAAAGGCGGCGAGCAGTGTCTTAGCACTACGCTCCTTCTGTCTGCCCAACATGCGGGATACAGCGTGAAGCTGAAAAATAAATAAAAATAAAAACGAACTGCCTAACATTGTTGTAACTCTGCACTTAAATAACTTTTGGCATCACTTAGAGGCACCTTTCGTGAAGACTAATTTCAACTTTATTTTACAACTTGCTACAACTAAGTAATGATTTCTCAAAGTCCATAAATCAATGTTTCAAAGTAAGTCTAGGTGTTGTAAGATCGATGTGAAAATTTTTAATCGTCAAGGAAAATATGTTCAATAAAGTCCTTTATAATATATTATTCCTTAAAGAAACTACTAAAACTAGTCATTCACAAGTTTTGTAGAATATTCGTTCATTAAATACATATATATTATGAATAGATACTTATACGTATGTATGAATCGCAAATATTAAAGGAAAATAACAACGTACAAGATGTAAATTCTACAAAAAAAGGCTATTACAATATATATATTTTAAAGCGAACGTATAACAGCAATTTAATAAAAAAAAACAATAATTAAAGTCGCAACTCTATAATTAAACATAAAAAATAACAAAATTAATTGCACTCTACCCTAACATTTGCTCGAGTCGGATAGCACACATTACAACGCGGCAACACTCCATCACCGCTACTATCTTCTAATGACATGTGCTATGTTTCATTAGTATAGAATTACCAGTTCGTATTATCAGAATCAATTAGAATTAACAACCAGTGGATTCTAAATACAAACTCGTAGTTTTGTATAGCCAGATCGCACTAATCTCACAGACATCATTAATGTAGGAGATCAAAGTTTGACTCCGGAGATTGCGAACATCCAGGCTTTCAGATCTTGGACAAGACTCATCAATTTTAAAGGATATATATCCTAGCTTCACTAGAATACCACTCAAACTTCGATCATTTTCAAAGTTGTTTTGCATATAGAAATTCAATGGAAAATCGCTAACAACTGATTTGACCCTTAAAAGCTATATGGGTGTAAAAAACACCCAGGTAAATATGGTTTTTAGTCGCTACTCTTTTAAATTTTTGTCACAGCTCATTTTTTACCTATGTGGTAAAATTGTGGCACTTCAGGGAAAATAAAAACTTCTGATTTGAATTTCGATTTCGATTTATTATTGAACTGAGTACAAAATATTCTGTTTATTTTACTTATTTAGATGTTTTAAAACAGTCGAGGAACAGTTTTAACGAGTTATCAATAATACTGACTAATTCTATCCATCCTACCAATAAAAAATCAATTCAAAATTATTAAAAGTTATGGAAAAGATGATAATTATATACACTTGATTATTTTCATAAATTTTTACTAGGTGGCGACATGGACAGACAAACAAGGATTGACCCTCAGTACTCCAAGACACGTTCAGCTACATTCACCCATATCATATGATACCAATAAAACTTACATAATATCAACCATTCTACAAGAACCTTTCATAATGCTGAAACAGCCGGAGTATGGACACAAGGATCAGTTTCATGGATTTTGCAAGGACCTAGCAGATGTAGA